>JAVQJG010192269.1:0-10302 GCA_036024015.1 Craterocephalus amniculus | reverse complement strand
ATTGTCTTGGGCCTTAACTGTCTTAAGGCCCATTTATGCTCGATGCAGATGACGGATATATAGACGCACGGACAGTTTTGTCCGTCTTCTGTGTCAATTATGCATGTATTTGGTGCATTTTCAGGCCCCTTTGGCATCCGTCATACGACGCAGAAGACGAAGGAATATCACTGTAAAGCGTGGTGGCAGTGTTAAGCATAGTGGAGCTGAAACAAACCTGGGAAGAAGAAGAAGAGGAATAGGACGAGGAAAACAGTAGAAGAAGAATGAAGGCGAGAACGAAAACATTAGAAATTGCACAAGCTTTAGAAATAAGGCTCTACAGGTGTTCAGGGCGTCTTGGTGGTAAGAAACAACTTTATAGTAGCACGTTAGTGACGCCAACCAATGTATGAAACTAACGTCGTAACATCGCAGAGTTAACAATGAACTCAGCACTGCCCCCTTGCGTAACAAACAGGTCAGGCGTAACAACACAAAAGACGCATGGAAGCATGAAGACAGCAATGCATGAAAACGTTTGGAACGTACATCCCCATTTACATCCGTCAGGGAGCATAAATGGGCCTTTAGCCTTTTCGTGTGTATACTAAGGAATGAAAGAAAAGCGTTTAATTACCATACACCAAGGGAAATTCCTTCCTCTGATGTTAAGTACATGTTGATTGTATGATTAAGCGAGAAATCAGCAGGTCGGCTGAGGTCCACAAAGAAAGGCACGCTGACTACACACAGGAGAATAAGACAGGTGGCTCTTTTTTGTGGGCAAAACTGAGATTTACAGCAGTTTCATAAGACAGAAATTGCACACACATACCTCTGTATCTGTAAATAAAATGCTGAATTAACTCTGGGAGCACTTTTAGTGTGACAGGCACCAAAATGAAGATAAAAAAAACAGCCAATAAACCTCTCTTTAACCATCCACGGGACCTGTAGACAGACAGTGGCACAGAGAGAGAGAAAGAGAGAGAAACCTATATGACTATGAATGTATTGACCATTATTTCTCACAGCTTGTGTCAGTAGAAGCCAGAGCCTCCTGTCTGAAAAGTTTCCCCTTCTCCAGAAACTTTATAACATCTGATTGACAAGTCGAGTTGTCAGCATTTACATCATTATCGATGAACTTGCACCCTGATAAAAAGTTGTCCTCTGCCAAGTTCAATGCCCCATCCTGGAATTTCAAACATAGCGAAACAGATTTTATTCCTGCGCTAATGCTCCTTTTCTACACCAACGTGTAAGAAATTGGGGTTGGGAGATTTTGCATCATCCTGCTAATAGAAAAACAAGCAGCATTGATAATAAACTCCTTCCTCAGCTCTTATTTTAGCGGGAAATGCAGCTTTATTAGCTAGTGAGGACTTTAACAATAACCCCAATATGTCCAGTCAGAACAATACTCACAACAAGCAATCAAAACCACAGCTATGGTGACATTGTTTTGTTTCCACCTCTTCTCTTCATCCACATTTTACCTAAAACACCACCCAAACCCCAGACAGGCAAAACCATAGAAACAAGTCTGTTAGGTCACTCCAACCCACATGCACGTTTTACCAGTCTGTGACTGCCGCGCTTATAAAGAAGAATTAATATGGGAGAGAAAGACTAAATGATCTAATCAACACGAGAGGCTGTCTTCAGAGTGAGTCTTTACTCCCTGGAGGCGACAGCAGAAAAGAGGATGCTTTCGAGACTATAGCCAATTAATGGACAATACATCCCAACCCCTTCCATTAACATTCTAATCAGCCAGAAGAGCCCCTTTCGCTGAAGACTGATCTCTCCTCCCTGCTCGGGGGGAAACATTAGGAGGTCGTTTGGTCCACGAGCCAATAGGCTGCCAAAAGTTCACTAATTTACTGAAAATCTCTTTTTAAAAAAAAGCCCAAAAAGCCCCTTACCCTCCATTTTTTAATGACCTTTCAAAGGAAGTGTAATGTAATGCCAGAAATCGTTTCCTCAATCTTATGGGGAGGATTTTACTTCACTTTGTGTTTATATATTCAATCAAACAGCAATATTTTCCACCAGGAAATGGGAAACGTGCAGAAAACAATGAATAGATTCCATTACAGGAGGTAGATAGTTTTATGTTTTCAGTCCCTAATTAAACTTCAAGGATCTATGTTAATATTTGCAATCCTATGAGCTTGAACTAGGAAAATTAACTTATTTCTCCTTGTTTTTGAAGGGGTTCACTCCTTTTCCAACGTGCTAAAAGATGTCTAAAAGAACCAAGAAAAAGCCCACTATGCATCCTGATAAGGATGACTGAATCTACACCAACAGAGCTGTAGATTAATATATATGAACTCCATTTTCAGTTTAAGTGTTAGTTCCACATTATTTTTAGCTACACATTTCCTGCACATTACATATTTATTATACTTGAACCATTAATGCTTAATGACTTTATCTAAAACCCCCACAGATTCTCCCTTTTGTGGCTGAACTTGATATACTTGGGGGAAAAAGTTCAATAAATAACGATGAATTATTCCATATAAAGTAAAGAAAAGAATAAAAATATATCGGACTGTGGAGATCGCCGTTTTGTGAGACCATTATCACGACCTGTTGGCAACAGCGTAAAATCGCTGAAGAATGAGAAGCATTGAATTTTGACTGTTAGAGCAGGTCTTCCTGTATTTTTCACATTTTTCTGCAGCTACTGTGGCATTTCTGTATATCCCACATGTATACCATTCACTGGATTTACTGGACCTATAACCCCAAATGATGCAGACATGTATGTTGTAAAAAAAAGACGTAAAACCTATTTTCAGGTAGTAATGGCTTAATCCTGGTCAATTCCCACCTGAATAAGTCTTGTGCATGAAGAGTGAATGGTTCACTAAATTAACAGAACTCACCTTTCATCTAATAAATGGTAAACTGGGTTTTAGACTAAAGGTTAGTGCCTGGTTAAGATAAGGATTAAAGTAAAGCATTCAATTGTGACAGGTGGGTGAATGTGTGTAAAAGTGTGAGTTTGTTAGTAAAGTCACCTCAGAAATGATTAGTAACTCAGATTACAGGCGTTCAATAACCCTGCAGGTATTCACAGTGAGTCACGGTCATTCAGTGATATTTCTATTAAATTTTGAATGAGTCTAACTTATTATTAAGCATATTTTTAAATGCATTAGTGGGATTAGTCATATTTGGATTTCTAATAAAGATGTAAGTAGTTTTAGAATAAATAAAATTCTCAAATTCCGTCCAATGATAATTTATTCAAACAAAATCTCACATGGTATGTCTATGGGTAATACAATCCATGTTTTCTATGTTCTTAACCCTCTACTTTATTACGCCCTTATTCATCAGAAACTACACTGTTTATTCCAGGAATGTTAAACAACTTGTGAATTTAACTTCCAACGTGCTTGGCAGACTTGGTAATGAGCACCAAGCTGGTAATAATGAGGTTTCATTTATAAATTCGGACGTAAAGGCGTAAACTGAAAGTTTAAGCTAGCTGCAGAAACTCACTGCTTCCCTTCCTTCCTCTGAGCTCTCGCGCTCCTCCGGATCTCACTCTTGTCGGAGGACGACTCGGTCTGTTTCACGCTCCTTTTCTTCATGGTTACAAATATTTCACCACAAAAAATGTACAGAAGTGTTATTTCAAACCTCGGTCCTGATTTGCACTTTCAGACTTCGACCAAGTTTTATCAAAGTGAAGTAATCGCGATGAGAGGGAGGTATTAGGCGTTTATTAAGGTGGCACTGTTGTACCTGGGCTTAATGAAGAGGGCAATATAGATTACAAATGTCGCTACCTTAAATACAACACCCACAATTCAACAGCTGCCTTTGTGCAGCTTATTTTCTGCAATTACCCCAAAGTAATTATTCTAGTACTGGGGGTGTAATAAAATACTCACAGCCGCGAACCAAGTTAATTTATTCAACCAAATTTATTGCTTAGTTGACATTAAAAAACATTGTAAAAAGGTACACATAAAACATAGAAAACAGGGTTTATTGCACAGTGATTTGTGTGACATTTCATGGTTATGTCTCTGGAGTTAAATTCCAAAGTTTTCTAAGGCGTGTTACTGTTACATGAGCTTTTCCCTCATAACACATCACATTCAATTAAAGTTTTTTTTTTAATTTCTAAAGACCCATCTCCTCTGAACCCAAACATTGACAGCCACCTACCCTCCTAGGATGCCCTGCCTCGCTAAGATGCTTTTTTCAAACACAATTGTGTTGCTGATCTGATCCAGCTACCCAAATTAGTTACAGCATCTATTACTAAGTGTTTAATTTTTCATACTTCTGTTTTTACTTCATTTTTTTTAATGTTTGTTTTGGTTTACTATGGTCTTTAGACATTAAAGCATTGGTTTATGAGATTTGGCAGACCGATTTTTACAGTGTTCCAACTTTTTTGGAAATATGGATGGCATAAGGTTGGCACAAGGTTACTCGAAAAGAGCAATTGGCCAAGAATAAAAAGCAGTACACCTCTGCATGGTGTGCCTGTGTGACAAAATAAACCATAGCACTAAGAGATAAGAATTCCATCGATGACCTGATACAGGACCTGATAGATGTATCTACCCTTCAGTTAATCCATTTCAGTGTCATCAGAAACCGTCTCCATGGAAGAGTTTCTGACAAGAAGCCATTCTTAACTCACTAGCTACCAAAGACGCTTTTTAACATCTTTTGAAGTTCGATTGTTCACTGCCAAAGACGTTAAAAGATGTTTTTTGTGCTTTTCAGCGGAGGACTGACATAGCGGGACACTCTACGAAGCAAAGTATTTGTTGCAGCGCTTCTTGGACAGAGAGTTATTCTCAAGGAAATACAGTTTTAATGCTGTAAGCCAATGAGTTAAAGAATGGAAACAAGGAAAAAAGATTGAGGTAAATAGTCCAAGAACTGGACTGAAAATCAGCGACAGCAAGTCTTGTGGAGTGACGATTGCTCCCCAGAACCTGTACTTCAATAATGCTGAAATAGTGTGGGATCATCTTGAAAGAACAAAGAACAAAAGAAGGTCAACATCCAAAGAAAAGTTCTAAAAATGTCCTTCACGAAAAACCTGGAAAAAAATTTTCCTGAATGGTGGCCTTGGCTTCATGTGGCCTAGCAATCAAACATTTCATACCGCTCGATAACTGCACCAGCTGAGAAACATATAAGGACAAACTTACTGCCAAACCTTGACAGATTTGATGAACATATATTCACTTCTGTGTAAGCCACTCTGGGGAAAATAATTTGTAGTGGCCATGAGGTGCAACTATACACTCACAAATAAAAATGTTCCATTCTGTTCAAATTGTCGCCCTCTGTAGCCTCAAATGTAACACCTGAGCCGAAGGCCATCTTGGAAGCATACATTAAGAGTCTGACAGATTTGCTGTTACAGAGAGATAAATCATGTGCTTTAAATTTCTGGTCCAATTACCTGTGATATGTTTGTAACAAATAGCAATTTAAGCCTCAGTAAGAACAAGCGCAGGAAGAGGGGGGTTAGCATGAGCAAGGATTACTGAACCAAGACGGATGTTTTGGCTGAATTATACGTAAAGGTCCTTTTACACATTTGCTAGACTTTGCACATTCCCCAATCATAGAATGTTTTAATTATAACAGATAATGAAAATGTCAATTAAAGGCCATAAATGTCACAAAAAAAGGAGTTACAGATGACAACTTCAGTGGCTGTGTGGCTTAGGCTGGATGACAGAGCCAACAGAGAGAACATTGGCTGCAGAGGAGCCCTCAGGAGCCCAATGAGTCAGGTACACACCAAATGCCACCTGAAATTCACAAAACAACAAACAAATTGAATGTTCTTTTCATGCATGTGCACTTCGCCCACGTCCACACACACACATGCAACATCGACTCGAAGGAGCAGTAATTGCTTTTGACCCACCTTCCCAGTGCGGTGTGCAGACAGAGACATAAGTGGCTCCTTTGTTTTCATCCCAGTGTCTTGGTCTATTCCGACCATCTGGCATCTTCCACACGGTCCTGCAACCTTGTGGTTTATCACACAGGGAGCACATTCATTTCAGAAAAAGGGAAAGAATCTGCTTTCATCGGCTTTTAATGCTTTGGAAGATTTCAACGTTTATCTCAAAGTGTCAGCTCACCATAAATCGAGTGTTGCCAATAATCAAGTGTGACCAATTATCCTCCTCAAATGGTTCTACTCCAGCGATGACTAAATTGGCTCGGAAGCGGCTGATGATATTCTGTGTGTCAAGGAGCTGATCGCCTTCACAGCCTCCCTGCCTGAGAGCGAGAATGTGGAAATTGCATGTTATTTTTTTTTGCTCTCCCTGCGCTGCATAAATGAGCCAGTGTAATGTAAATGTACGGGCGACAACGCATCCCACAGAAATTCTGAATAACATCTCGTGTGTTCAAACCTGATGCTCATTAGATTCTGAATGAACTTCACGCTGGCATGGTTGATCATGAGATACTGAGCTTCATTCACCAGGGAGAGGGACGAGGAGGTGGCAGCTGGAAAAGAAAACCTCTATATTACCACAGCAATTTCTGATTTATGCAGAAATTTGGAAAATTGTAGCAAAAACTGGAGTACAGAAAAAAAAGAATTCAGTCAATGTGGACGAAAATGTTTTCTTCCAATTTAAGTTAATTATGGGTTAAATGGACACAAATCTGCTGTCAATGAAAGAACACAAGTACTTTCAGTAAGTTCAGGCACAAGTACTGAGCAAACGCAGCAACTAGATGTTAGTTAAATATCAATATTGTGAGTGATACAACAATTACTGTAGATATTTAATTGAGATTAAAGATCAATAGAAGCCGGCTGTTCAAATGAATAAAAGATCTGAAGATAATTTGTCTTATTGAAGCAATATTTATAACGGATTCGACAATGTTATGATAACTCCTGCTTATTCATTAACAGGGTTCTCAGTTTAAGCCTAATGGAAACACAGATGTTAAAGATTTTACCCCTGAGAGTTCAGCAGCTCAGCCTGAGAACATGGCTGCACAAAGTTTCTGGCAGCTCTGCAGGGAGCAGCTTTAAACCTGAGAGAATAGCCTGGATGATGTTATCGGGAGTATCTCACGCTGAGTTTAAAGACAAATATTCAAAAGAAATCCTGGATTACAAGCGCTGAAAGATACAGGCCTTTGCCAGTAAGGGAGGATTACATGAAATGATGTATCCGTAGCATTATGAGAAATGAACAATGGAAGAAATGTGACTTTTTTTTTAACTTAAACTACACCATGGTTTAAGAGCCAGGATATTTCCAAGACTGGCAAAGGGCAGATTTAGAAAAGACTGGATGAAAAGATATTTTAATATATGGTACAGGCTCATAAAACACTGAATCCTACATTTCTGTTGATGCAATTCCATGCTACTGGAACTCTCAGATCCTCCCCGGCTGGTAAGTATCCCACATCTTTTAAAATGTGCTAGGTTTGTATCACAGGCTCAAGCTGATATAACCCTGCTTTCAAAGGGCGACTGCAGCATGAAATTGAACTGTTAGTATCAAACTGATGCAATTCCAACTTATCTCAGCATTAACTTATCCCACAGAAATCACTGAGGTGCCACTTAACATCATCCATTAAAGTCTAAACATGTATATTTTAAAGAAACCATTTCATTTTAATTTTCTGGTCCATTACCTTATTTATGCATTTAAAATAAGCCACAATAAAAAAATATGTCTGTTCATTCTTTGTTTCATCATGCTAAACTAGCCACCTGACAGTATTTATGTAACAATATTTCATGGGGATTGGCCTTGCTATCCGTCTTGATGACTTGTCCAGGGTGTACCCTGCATCTGGATTGGGCTTCTCTGCTTAAGCTGCCAAACCCCAGAGAAGCAGAAGAAGATAGTTGATTGGTGCTTTTACTAAGTTTCTTCTTATATGATGATGTCTAAAGTAGATTTTATTTAAGCGCAGATACTAAAAGCATCTAAAGAGAAGCCAAGAGGGTGTTTCTGACCAGAAAGATGCCAGTCGGGTGTTAGTGTGTAACTTTTACAGAAAATACAACAACTGATCAAAGTCTGAGATACACAATATGTTTGCAATCGTGCATCACAGCACAAAAGCAACTAAAAAGCTCTAAAAAGCTTAGATAATTCAATTCAGCCAGATAAATTGCACATTCAAGCCCATTGTAACCCTCCATAGGAAATGTCAACCAACAAAAATCACTCCAATAGCAACATGTGTACAAGTCTGAAAGGCCACAAAAGGCACCCAGGGTCACTACTTAGCGACTAGGGGCCTCTCTCACAATGGCCAATGTTAAAGTGCATGAGTCCACCATCAGGAAGACACTGAACAACAATAGCGAGCGCAGCACGACCCCAAGAAGACGGCTAATGCAGTCCAATAAGAACACTGGTGTCTGTCTGTAGTTGGTTCAAGATCAATGGTTTATGGTGGAAAAAAACCAAAACAGACCTACATGGTTTCTGTGAGAAACGTTATGTTAAGAGAATAGAAATGACTACATCACTGCAAAATAACATAGTGACAGTAATATGGTTTGTGCCTATCTTGCTGACATGAAGTATGAAATATAGCAGAAAGGAATAAAAGAAAATCTCTAAACATCAACCCAGGAACTGAATATAAAAGAAGAGAGGTCCTAATTTACAGCAACCCAGTGTAAAGAAAAAATAACTTAAGCCTTGATCGTTCAACATTTTAAATCCAATTATATGGTTGCAAAGTAATGTTAAAGGTTGCAGATAAACAGCTCAGAACTTAATGACTATGTGTAAAAGTTTCCAAGATATGACTGGAGAGGCTTGTGGATATGTGCCAGCCTCAGACTGATTATCTAGCATGTTTGATATTAGGAGAAACTACAGCCAATTTGGCAGAAGATACAAGGCCAGCCGACAGAATGTCAAGGGGAAACCTGGAAAAGGAAAATGAACAAAAAGAAGATGAAAGATGAGGAAACTACAGTCTTACACAGCAGAACCTGTGCATCTTTGATGTTTCCAGCATGCACCATCACAACTGACTCAACAGACCCTTCAAACCTGGTGAAGAAAACAATCTGAATCACCAGTGGTGTCTCAGCTCCTGCCTCATATCAGCCGTGTAGTATAAACACTCAAAGGCCCTGTTTTATCAAAGGTTTGCGCCTCTTAAAACAGTTGTAAACTTGATAACAGGTGCTTGATAGCTGTCACAAATAAATGCGTCAACCAAATGGTCACCGTAGCGCCGCCATTCATTTTGTGCTTTGGTCTTAAATGAATATTAAATCTGAGCCTATCAGCCAGATGGCAGAAAATACTGGAAAGAGTAGATGCAAATATGGCTTTGAACGCTCAACGTCATTTCTTAGATGTGGATCTGATTGCGCTGGCTGTTTTTGTAACTATATCTACAATAGTGCTTCTGAAAGGTGAACATTAACCAGATGCACACAAACGATTGCAGCAAGGATCAAATGCTGCAGGAATGTAGAGGAGCATCAGTCTGATTCACAATATTTTCTCATGACTGAACTTCTGCAACAAAATCTTTTTAGATATAAACGATTGTGTATTTTCTGTAAAGTTCAAAATCGCAACAGTTGTTTTAGACACGTGCCAAAAGGAGGTGTGTTCATATTATCATGTCTATAACAACTATTTCATTAACCCAACAGTTTTCAGTTTGTGCACATAACTTGTTCCACAACCCAGCATGCGTATCATAGCCCCGGTATAATCTGCTTCTCGCAGAAAATATGCTGCACCTGCTGCTCAGTATTGGGCAGAAAGATCTCTTCTGTCAGGCACCACCTGTCTTATTTTCCAAGGATTTATTACTTGCTTTTTTTGTTGTTGATGATGTTTTCCATCTATCTTGCCATCTCTTCTTTACCTGATCTGATGTTCTTGTTTTTCTGACTGCATTCACTTTCTGTCAAATACCTTCTCATATTGCAGTCCCTCTGGTCACATTAAGATGCCTTTGCCATACTTCTATTTGCCTTTTCTATTGATATTTTAATCTACATGTATTTCCCGTTTGCGCCTTTCTTGCTCTCCTACAGGGAATCATTTGCTCACGCTAAATCTCATTTGAATAGGGCTGTTTGTGCCATTATCAATCTTACTAGATCAACAGCAAATCATTGAAACACAACAGGCTATTTGGGATCTTAGTAAATCAGGGTCAAAGATTTTAAAAGTCCTGAGCACAAGAGGAACATGTAGTGATCAAGAGTATGCGCGATCTGACAATGCTTGGAATCTGAACTTGCCTGGTTCGTGCATTCAAGCCAAGCTAGTCTGC
>JAVQJG010192266.1:0-10634 GCA_036024015.1 Craterocephalus amniculus | reverse complement strand
ATTTCTTCCATGGTGTTGAAAGAACTCACTCACAAGTGTCATTTTTACTGAAGCTAGCTGTTGTCATGATAATGCTGTTGTCATGATAACATGATAATTAGTCCTTAGCAGCAAATTTTATTTGATACAAAAACCAGAAAAAAAGTAATGGTCACTTTGCAGCCCTATTGGTTGTTACTTAAAAAACTGCCAAATTCTTACCACATTCCTCATTAGAATATTTTCAGTCAGTCACATAATTACTGCAATATTTGCATATTACTGCCAAACAGTGTTATGGTAACATTAAGTTAATTTCCTGCTTATTACCCCTTTGTTACACTGTAACTTAGGTTTAGGTCACTTATGAAGTTATCAGTGTAACTTCCAGGTTACCACCCTGGTCATTCATTTCTGACAAGGCTACTACATACTTAGGACACTTCTGAGCGAGTAGAACTGGCTACTTGACCCGAGAGATGCTCCACCACCTCTACATGGCCCTAAGAGGAAGTGAGCTTTTCTTGTGACTGACAAGCAGCTGTTTGGTGAGAATAATGGTGTTCATGGTAACAGAAGATTTTTATCAGAGACACTGGCTTGTCATCAAAAAGTTAATTTAGAGCCCTGCTCCGAAAGCATTTAATTTATAAGAATCTCAAAGTTTTCAATCTCTTATCATGAAAGATCTTTATTGATGAAAATGTTTCTGATACTGTAGGTTTATATCTATTTTTTCACCCTAGAGTTGTGAATAATGGTTTCCATTAATAATGTTTCCGTTAAGTCTCAATTACAAGCTGGGTTATGTGGTAATTGCAACACTGATGGTAATGGCTTATTATGTAAGACATTGCATCTGAGAATTGTTAAGTGCTCTCTGCAAACCAGCTGCAACATAAGCCACAAATAAGTTGATGCTTTTTATAATCTTTCTCTGCAGCACATCACTCTCCTGCTTTTAAAGTACCTTTACTCTACTCCTTTCAGTTGGCACACATTATAGCAATGTAATTGCATCAACCTAAATACAATAGGATATAAATTATTTAGTATTTAACATAGTGGAAAAAGCCCTCATGGCACCAATTACCATCATAACTTGATAAATTCTTTAATAGTTTTAAATTTGGTTATTAAAGATTAGGTTTTTTGGACATTCAAACAGAAAACAGAACAGAGGAAGCTCTTTTTCCACTGAGTGGGGTGTGACCACATGTAACTAAAGCACAGTCACATGTTTGATCATGTTCATTCCCTCTATTGTCTGACCAACAGAAAACACAGGAAGTGGTCCTCTTAAATGGCCATTATGGCAATCTGCATTAGAACGCACATCTGCCAGTGTTTTACTGAAAGCTGTATGAATCAGGGGATAAAAACGGGAATGAAGACTACTCGGTTAGAAAACAAACCTGCCACAATTTCAGGATAATATGAGTTGTCTCAGGAAAAGATTCACAGCTTAGGAGAGGAGAAACATAAACAATTAAAACAAGTCTCAATGACTCACCACGTCTAGGATTGCATAGATCTTCATTTCTAGAAGCACCCTTGGAAGATGCCGGTGGTGTTTGACCGGCCGACTCAGAGAGTACATGTCGCTGTTTATTGTCAGATTCAGATGTTTCAGAACAGCGTCAAAACCGCAGTTCTCTGAAATGTTCACTTCATTTGCTGAAATGATATCAAGACATAAATGTATCAAGCAGCTTATTCAGAGCAGGATAACCGAGAGAGAAATGGTGACTCAAGTGCTGTCAAGCACTTTATTTTGTCTAGATACCCCACTGTACTCATAACCGTATTTATTTGGAAAAAGGATGTCAGACAGTAAATGTCACTGTTTTATTATTTATTACTGAGCAATCACACAGCATCAACACGCAAGTGTCTGTGGTTATAGCAAATTGTGGCTATACTAAAAGGAAATTGTGATATAAAAAAATCCATCCCCCACACCACCAGTCGAATAATTAATACATATTCAATGCTATCATTTTTATAGGCAAATATTTCATTTTGAATACATCACACAACTGGAAAACTATCCAGAAAATGAGTGTCTTAATTCACTTCAGAGGCACAGTTTCATCCTTCCCTCAGCACTGGAAGAGAAACTCAGTCATGAAACATGAAACAATGTGACTACGTCATTTTTCTGGCTTGTTTCTTACCTCGAATTTCTTCAAAGATTAGAGAAAAATCCTCCGGCTTTAGGTACTCCATATCGATTGGCGCTAAGAGAGGAAATGAAAACCCTTTACTTCTATTTTTTTTATAGAAGGTGACTCAGCATATATTAACTGTTTTATGTAAGTCGTGTGTGTGCAGTAGAAAAGACTGCAAGTAAAACGTTTCTCATCTGTAATTTCTGTAAGGGGCTTGTTTCTTTTCATAAATAAGTTTACAAAATGATTGACTTGACTAAACCTAAATACAAAACTACGACTTTTCTGAAAACAATTTGACACTTACATTATTTTTTTTTAAAATTTATGTTTGAAGCAAAGGAATTATGCAGTTTTTATTTTGTTCCTGGCATAAGTCCCATTGACATATTGGGAGTTGATATATCATCATAAAACTCTTGTAGCTCTGAATCAGAGGCGTTTCCACCTGGAAAAAAAGAACACAGACTAGCATTTCACACTTATGCCATGTTTTACAATGAAATGATTCGTTGTTGTCTCATGTTTTTAAACAGAAATTTAACTCTGAAACAGTAGCTGTTATATTTCATCATACGGGTAAATATTACGTATAAATAAATATTAAATTAAGTAATTTACTGATTCAAAACTGATTTGATTTAAAATGTTCATAAAGCTAACAGAGAAATGTTTATTTACTTAAATTAAAAATAAATGATCACTTTAAACATTCTCTCTGCACATATTATTTCAAAGAAGTGTCCCATGTGGCAGTAAAAGATAATATAAAATCTTAAGTATGTACTTTTAAGGTCATTGTATTACTTGTTTTTTTCTAATGATTAGATCATTCCTATGGTTTGACTTGTACTTGTATGCAGCAATGCTCATCACCTTGTTTATAAGATTATCTTTAGTGCTACACATTTCCATGCTTTATTACAGGATACTGTAACAGCCAAAAAGAAATTATTTACATTTCAGAGGATGATATTATATTATGCCTACTTTTTGTATTTTGCAGTGCATTAAGTAATAATAATTAAACTATATGGATTTTCCAAAAAGTATTTTATTCAGACATTAATGACATTCTGATTTGATTTAATCAAACATAATTTTTTCTCCTGATGATACATAACTTCTGAATTTTAGAAAAACGCAATTTTATTGCAGACTTGGAAAGTTTACTTTTAACACCCTTTCTTTTATTTATTTATTTTTCAAGTGTGAAAGTAAAATTGGCTTTTTGCACATCATGTTAGATCAAGGATTTGACAGCTACATTCTAAAAGTATCTGCTTCTCTCTGCAGCCAAATTAGAATAAATCAGTCCCTATTTTGGCACTTTAGACTTTAGGTGGCTTTGTAAACAAAACTATATTTCACACCTGTACATATCTTCAACAGAAATTTCCCAAATGGTTATCAGAAAAATAGAAATTTTCAAATTTTGAGAACTGTATTATCTATACCTTCATTGATAGTTCAAACTATGAAATTTAATTTAGTCATATCAAAGTAAAAATTAAAAAAAACCTGTGGCACTTTTTTGAACAGGAAAGATTCAGAAGTGGACATGGTATAATAAAATCTCAGCACATGGAGTCTACCTGCATGAATTATACTGAATCGTCTTAGCTTACCTGTGAAGACGAGCAGAGAGAAGAAACCAACAAGCATTGCTGGAGGTCAGTCACAGTCTGTCAGCTCTCTTCTCCGTGCAGTTCTCTGTTGTCCTCATGTCACTGGCTGACCTATATCATAGGGGGTGGGCAGAACAAATGCAGTAATTACCTTTAAAAAATTTTGGCTCGGCCTTTTTTTATGAATTACAATAACATTTCCCGCAAAAGAAACTGCAGGAGCTCATCTTCTCTGACGATGAGTCAACTGGGAGCATTTTAAGAGCTATTTAGAAAATGAAGTGGATTTTGATGGGTTTGGTGCTCTGCTTCAGGAGTGTTTTTAGTAATCCATCTTACACCACTGGAAGAAGAAAGCAAATTTTTATAATTGATTAACTATAACAGCATTTATTGTTAAGGTTTCTTGGAAAACAATGTCTAATACATCACTGATATTTTCAAATAGAAGTGAGCTAAAACAAACAGGAAGAAGCAGTTATATGGTTAATTGTGACCTGTGCACATTTAAAAATCATGTCTTGCATGGAAAATTAATATCATTTTTAGATATTATTATATTTGTATAAATACACAGCTAGTGCTCCTACAATGCATCTACAGTATTATAATTGTGACATAAAACTATTTAGTCATTGCAATTAAAGGAATCCCTAAATGTGTCTAGGGAGCCATACACTTCCTCATTAGCTTCACTAAAACCAGGATGTGGGAAAACAAAGCTTTTAGAGGAGGACATCTTCATTTTCCAGCAGGACAAGATGTCAGAAGAAAAACCGCCATTAGGTACAATTGACACTAACTGGGCTCCATCAGGACAAACAGGAGCAGTTTGTCCTGATGGAGGGCAGCCCTCTGAGAAAGCTGCTCATTGTTTATATGGAAATTGATTTTTCATCAGGGATATTGTTAATTATTATTTTCTGAAAATGAATTTGCACTTTTGATGTGTGCTGAATCTAATGTGATTCTTGGTTCATAGCCACATGTTGTCCATCACTGCAATGAGGTGTGCAGCCTTGTGTTTTCAATCATGTCACGTTTAAAAAGGAACAAAAACATTTAATTCTCCTATGCTACAGTGAGTCCCGGAAAACAAGAAAAGAAAGTGTAGATAGAGGAACATAACATCTGAACTGTGCACCACAGCTGTCTGCCCAAAGATTAAGATGACTTCTGCTTGAAAAATGGGCTAAAGGAGACAGCGTGACCTGCTTTTTGGCTACAGAGGAATTTTCTTCATGATCTTTAAAGGTTAACTAATAGCTGATATTTAAAGGTGAGTGGTGCTTCCTAGCAGCATTTAACGATTTGGCAAAGTCCAGACAAGCCTACAATTGCAACAATAAAACAATGAAAGATCCCATAGCTCTTTATATTCCCAACAGAGCACCTCGCTCTCGGACTGAAGGTCTACTTGTGGTTCGCAGAGTCTCAAAGAGTGGATTGGTAGACAGAGCTGTCAAACCCTTCCCAGCTACCGGTTTGGGTTCTCTCTGCTCCTGATCTTCCATTTAGGAACAAATGGCAGTAATGGCATCATTACCATAATTCTCCTCTCCTCTCTCAGCAGATCTCATCATAAATTGGTGCTATACATATAAAGCGGATTTGAACTGAACTGATTAGTATAAAGTCAAAAGTAATGACATTTATTTGGCCAATTAGTTTTTCTCATAGGTTTTTCCTAATACTACCACTTATTAGTGTCATACTACCAACATCAGAAAGCCTGTTTAGTCACCTTTAGAATTAAATATAACTTGTAAGGCTCTTGTTTATGTGGAATAAGTAACACAGTGGATACAGTAGCAACCACTCATGGTGATATTCAATATCTCCCACGGTTATGAAGAAAAATCAGCATATATTGGTTACTTGTAAAATTTATTAATTTACAGTTAGGTACCCTAACAGTGTGAAAGATCCATACAGAGCCACAACATCTTAAATAAATAAAAAAGAAGACTGATGTGAAAAGAACAAATATAATTAGTTTAGTAAAAGCTTCTTAAAAAACTGATGAAAAGATATCAGAGGCAGGAGTTTATGTGAAATATGAAAATGACTTACATTAATCTATTAAATATTCCCGTATTTTAGCAGTTTTCCCACAATCCTCCTTTTTTTGGGTCAAAACAAGTTTTATACCACATATTTTGCATATAAGGCAACAAGCGTGCTGTGCATGATCGAAAGAAACATTCAGATAGTAGAACATATATACTGTGAGTTACATAAGATGCAAACAGCTGTAAACAAGAACTACATCATTATCTTCAGTAATTATCAAGTAAATACATTCAAAAGAAAACCCTCCTAAGATGTGGCAAATAACGTTTAATGGTATCAGCAGATCAGTTATATATCTATGTACATATATATTTTATAGGTCTAAGCCGTTCAGGTACAACAGCAAAAGAAATTAAGAATACATTTTTTTTGCACACAGTAATTATCAGGTGTAAATATTTTTT
Organism: Craterocephalus amniculus; assembly: GCA_036024015.1. NCBI lineage: Eukaryota > Metazoa > Chordata > Actinopteri > Atheriniformes > Atherinidae > Craterocephalus > Craterocephalus amniculus. The sequence goes on along the minus strand of JAVQJG010192266.1, from coordinate 4,379 downwards.
CACTAATATAAATAACAAGAAACATGATAATGAATATTAAGTGATATATCCTCTTTGCATTTCTAATGATTTTTAGAGATAGCTGTAAAAACTCCATTAAAGAAGTCAAGTCTGTTGATAATATATTTTTTCATTTCATGCTGAGGCACCACTATCCAGCAGCGTGGAAATCATGCTTGCATTATGCAACCTTTAAGGATTGCTCCACTGTAAGAATAGTACAAGTAAAAACAAACCAACCACTGTCACATAAAAGATTAAAAAGAATTTGTTCACTTTTTTAGCCAGTCTGGTCCAGCACCCATGCGTCTTCACTTCCTTCTTGGTCTTGAAAAGCAAAGTTAACGTTTTCTCCATCCTCCTCAGCTCATCTGAAACCCTCTCCAAGATTTGGTGCTGTTCTATCTGATTACTGCTGTTGCCCTGCAAGAGATGTGATACACTCGTTCAGAGTCGAGGATTGTCTGTCACACAGTTTGTATGTGATCATCTACACTAGAATTCATTTCTAACCTCCTTGGAAATAGTTAACAACTCAGACAGATTTTCACTTGTAGACCCATCATAGATACATCCGCCCTGAGTCCATCTGTGAGCTTCTGAAAGGAAAGATTTCTTTTTAAAAAGATGCATTTAATAATTATATACTTCAGTACTAGGTTCAGATTTCTACCAGTGAAATCTTGTCACATAATATGACAGATGAGATGGATTATGGATGATGAGCCCGTGTTGTTGTCTCTCCATGTCTTACCGGTGCAGCTGTAGAGGCTGGAGTTGCCCTGTTTATTACATTCTTCCTTCACGCTTTGCTCTCTGTCTGACTCACTGTCTTTAGAGTCTTTCCTGATCAAAAACATCACCAAAATTGTCTCCAGGAGGCTGAGCATCATCAGAGCAAAGATCCCGATGCAGTAAACAGCTAAGGGGAGCAAGCAGAACAACAGTAAAATGGACGTCTGTGAAGTCAGTTTGTAATTTTACTGAAAATGCAGCACAACAAATGCAAGACTTTTTCTTTACCTATAAGGGGAACACTGTTAGATGAGGCAGGCAGAATTTCATTGAGGATAAGTTGTAGCACTGTGACAGCGAGCATCACAGTGACTTGGTAGCCAAGCTTCTCCCCCCCGGTGTCTGAGATCATGAAGGAGGCCAAATCCAGACACAAGAAGAAGAGGACCGGAAGCAGGAAGTTGACAACATACAAGACAGGCCTTCTTTTCATAGTTATCTGCAAAATTAGAAGTTAAGGAATCATGTTAAGCTTTCAGGACTTCCCCTTCTGTCATTAGTATTTCCTGTAACAAGAATGAATATATATAACAGAATTTAATATCACCTAAAGGCACTAAAGATTTGTTACTGTGTGTGTCAGATTAGGTAAGTAGCAAAAGAAGAGAAACAGATGATGAAAATTAAGGGAGGATGATAGAAGAGAGGAAAAGGCGGGAAGAATAAAGAGTCAACATTACCCTTCTTCAAGCTAAAACACAGTATTTTCTGTCTGCACACAAATCCACAGTTCATTGTTTTGCTAGTTTTGCCTACAGTGTAAACGATGATGTCAGGATCAGCTGAAGTACTGCCATTTTTCGTGGTGACCGTCATGTTGATGAAGAGCCACTCATACTGGGTCCGCATCACCTCGCGAGACCACTCTGTAGCTTCTGAAGAGTTGTCACTGGCAACCAGCTTGATTTGCATGGCTGGGGTGGAGAGGAAATTATGTTGGTATTATGAAAGAGGGAATGGATGAAAGTTCATACAAATCACAATGAAGTCATCACTTATGTTTAATCACAAGTATCAGCACATTTTTAAAACCTCATGAGAAGAAAACAACGAGACTTGAAGTTTTAAAACACCTTGTAGGTAAAATTCAGGCAGTTCTGACTCCCAGGTCCACACATTACTGTACCATCCACAGTAAATATAAAAATGGATACAGAATCCGCAAGAGCATCACTTTTAGACAAGCAGGGCTTCCCAAACTGTTTCTGTATAGTTGTAGGAAAAGTTGCAGTGGCAGAGTGAAAAGTTTGTTTTCCAGACTTTAACTGCATTTATGGTCAAATAGTTTTACTACCCAACTGTAAGCAAGCAGTTTTTAATGTTAGTGTTTGTGTAGTACAGCAAAGAAAGGCAAAATTAAAAGGAAGTACAATTCCTAAATATTCCCGTAAAATAAGTAAAATTTCCAGACATTTTAAGTTGCAAAGGGAACCTGCTGAAGGAGAATAAGACGCCTCCTTCTCAGCACAGGATTAGTGATGAGGGCCACCAGTAGTAAACATGGACAAGAATTTCTTTTATCCTGACTGAAATGCTTCCAGTCACGTATTCACATGTAACTGTTTACATGAACATTACATGAATGTACACTGAACTTAATTGTCACAAAGCATTTGTAATTAATTTAGCAAGCATAAAACGAGCTTTTCTGCTAATCTGGTGAAATTATAGTATAATGAGAAGAAAGTTGTTTTCCCGAAGTTATTCGCAGCAGATCTTAAGTCACTTCTGCTTATATACAAGCAGAAACTTTACAGTTTAGTTCTCTCTCTGCCCCAAAGACCAGGAGTCTGTAGATGAATCTTGTGGATAAAGTTGACTCAACTGACTCAAATGATCAAGAACGAAGCATTTTCACTACTCTAAAGTCTCCAAGAAAACTGTTAGAGTTTTCAGTTTTTCTTCAGTCATGTTTGCAGCCTTCAGAGACTTATTGCCAAAAGAAAGGAAGCAGGGATTATTCCAATCTGAGGAAAATCCTCAAAGTGCACGATGCAACATTTTCTGCTGATCAGATTGTCAGAATGTTCAACGTGACCAGCTTGACCTCAATCTGTTTACAAATTGATTTTGAATGAATTTCATAAAATCTGATCTGACTTAGGTGTTTACATGAGGGTTTTTATCCCTGACCGGTGACTCGAACAAACGCGGTCCATATAAATATGGCTCAAAGCTTCCTTTATGTATGTTCAGTCTCCCATTTACTTATGACATATGTTAAACCATTAGAGGGATGAGAGGTAAAAGGAGAAAAGTGCATGCAAACATTGGTTTGTTAACTCATGCTGTTTGCACTAATGTACTCAGAAAACAATGGCGTGTTCTTGAAGCAGTGGCAGATATCCTGTTACAGTTTTCATCTGATGATGAGCTCATTTATGCACATGCTCTCACCGGTATGCACGACAGACTTGAAGGAGAGGTTGCAGCTCTGAATGTCGAAGGGGAAATTGTAAATGTGCATCCTGCAGGTGCTCACCAGCACCTGGTCATTCTGGACTTCTACATCTCCTCTGCTGTTGATGGTGAGATAAGGACTCGGAGGGGCTTTGTCTTTCTCTGTCCTGTGTGGAAACACAATCACATGCATAGCTGATGCTTCAGGACCTTTTAACAACATGAGGTGCACAGATAAAAACCCAGCCACCAGTCCATCCTTATCTCAATGCATTGCTTTGACTCAAAATATAAATACATATAAATAAATAGAAATGGTCTGAAATGGTGAAGAACTACTCCACTGAGGTGTTGTCCTTCCTTTTTGTCTAGTAAATTACAACAATACAATTGAAACAACAGCGAAAAACAAGCCATAAAATTCCTTAACTTGTTCAACAGCAGCCAGAATGAAAAGGAATTCAATGTTTGCCTCTGAATAACCACAGAGTTACACTCAGCCAGTCCGTCTCACCATCCACCGCTGCCATGATTACAGTCACACATACAGACAGCTGGTGTGGTTGTTGCTGTTAGCTCAGATTTTATTTTTTTATGGTTTGCTTTTTGTTGTTTCTTTAGCAAAGACAAAGCATCAGTGATAAGTTATGTACATATAATTCATGAATGGTCATGATACAATCTCTGAAGCCAGTTTCCCATGGCTTTTAGTGATAGTGCATGTTTAACTTTTTCCACATTGGGTAAAACCTTGAGCCTACTTCAACGGACACACCAATACAAGGGATTAAACAAAAGAAAACTACAAGTTAAGAAACAGTCGAAGTTCTTCTGCTGTTGTTTGTTTTTATTTTTCCAGTAAATGTAATGAACTAGAGTCCAGATGCTTTGCTTATTATGCTATATGTCTAAAGAAAAAAAGAAACCTTAGAAAATCACAAGGGCATGTAAAATGAGAATCATTTAGATCTGGAATTAAAAAATAAAACCGTGAAATAGAAAACACTGATCCGTTTTGTGTTTTAATGGTATCTGAGATGCAATTTGTTTGTGTTGTCAGCAGAAATATCTTCTTTTAATAACCACTTTATGAAAATCAATAAATGCATCAGACATACTACACATGTGTGCAGATGTCTAATCAGTGTGGCAATATTCTTTTCAATCATTGCGTGTGTATGTGT
>JAVQJG010192243.1:0-42532 GCA_036024015.1 Craterocephalus amniculus | reverse complement strand
CAGGAGGGGAGTGTGGACAGGGAGTGGAAGCTGAGCAGCTTATAGTGACAGACTCCTTCTCCTTCAGATCCTTCACATCACCTGAGATTTCTATTCTGGGTTTCTCAGGAGAATCTGGGTTTTAACAGAAAACAAACATGTTGAAAAATGCATCACAAGCTTTTTTTAATCTTTAAAATCTGCTGAACATTAAAAAATAAATATGAGTAGAGAGTAATTTAAATCTAAAGGCAGGTTTCAACAGAAAACATCTTACAGGTAAACAGAGTGTAACAAACCATGGGCAGCCTTTCTTGGCATTATGAACCCCAAACCATGAATATTAATCATCTTAAACCAAACCATGTACATTTTTTTACCCTGAAAAATAGCAACCAGAGCAAAAATGAAGGATATGGGTTCCAGGCAGTGCACTGACCTCCATGTAATCTCCTTCCTTTTTATCCCTTTGTGGTTCTGCTCTAACACCAGGCAGAGCAATTTTTTTCAGTGATTAGCATGAATCTTGGTAAAGAAATGGTTAAATAAACCCACATAAACCATCCCTATCTGAGGTTTGTTTATGTAAAACAAAAAGAAAGGGTTTATCTGTTGATGTTTCAAATTTTTACCATTTTAACTTTCATTACTTTGTTATTAATTTTTATCTCAACTATTTGCTATTTCTATTTTTCTTTGCAAAAGAAAATTCAAAGAAAAATCTCTGCCATGGCTTTTTCCTAGTGTGAAAGTTAAAGGGTTGTAAGCATATGTAGTCTGATTAAGTATTAAGTGTCGACATCTCGACAAGTAGAGAGATAGTTAGAAGGAAGTTCAGGATTTTTAACTGTGACTCAGACTGTTGCTTAAGTGTCATGCGAGTGATTCCTGTTGCTTCTGTCTTGTAAAGGAAATCAGAAAGCACCCTGTAAGACTCAGCATACACTGAGTGCTTTTTTTTAATCCAACAGAAGTTGACTGACTTACAGTTCTGCCTAAAACCACTGCCAGGAACAAGGATTTTCCAGTGATCCTGGAGCAACTTGGTGACAACTTTGCATTTTCCAGGTTGATGAGAAACATGTTACAATGTAAAAATATTAAGAAAGTGGCTCAGAGGTCATCATATTTAGGATCTGTCACCTGATCGATAAAGTTGTGGAGTTTTCTAAAAAACTGAAGCTCATAGAAACTCACAAACCTGAGGCATCAAAGTATGAATATTTGACTGAATGTTTGTCTGAATGAACAGACGCCTGAAAGAATAGTAATTTTAGAAATCATTAAAGTCTTCAAACAGTTTTTTCTAATTTTGATGATAAACTGACACTCAATGTATACGTTCCTGGATCCCACCCGTTGCCCTGCAGAATCTTCACAAGTTCTTTTTTCCAGCCATAAGCATCACCAGTTTTGTTTTCAGGCTCCACTAAACATGGGTTGTTTTGAATGTGCAACCATAGATAATGTGCAACCGTACGATTAAAGGCTAAATTAGTCTTTGTTAAGTAGTGTGGAATTAGTAAAAGCCAGTGAACACAACAATTTTAGTTAGAATGTCTCTGTGTTGACCAGCGTTACCATAGTTAGTAAAAGATTAGAGAAAAAACTAAAAACTGACCTTTTACTGTAATTTTAACCGGATTACATGAAGCTGTTGCACGATAATCTCCATTTTCAACCCTGAAGTAGAACGAGTCTGAGTATTTCCCAGTTAAGTTGTAAAACAGAGTCGTACAGTTTTTTTCCCTCAGGTTTCCAGTAATTTCCATGGGATAGGTCTGCACTGCCCCGCTGCTGTTGAAAATCACATTGTCTCTGTTTTCTCCGAACTTGGGATCCTTTTTAATCCAAACTCCAAAGCTTTCTTCTGTGCTGCTGAATTCATGCTCTAGCTCTGCCTTAGGAGCAAAGCTACATGGGATCCGCAGACAGGATCCTCGCAGTGCTTCCATCTTCTTTGGTGAAGTAATAAAAAGTGTGGCTGGGTTCGGACAATAAGCTGAACCACCTGTGAATAAAGTGTCTCGGTTTTATTTGGGAGCATCGCTTCCATGCAAAATAATTCAGTTTTCACTGAGAGATGAATTGTTGGGCTTTTTCTCTGCTCATAGTTTAAAATGCAAATGATTTGAGAAATAAGGCAGAGCTCACCTGACAGAAAGAAGACAATCAGTAGGATTCTGGATGTCAACATATCCACTTACACGTGCCTTGGATTTACGAACAGAAACAGCTGTTTTAATCATTTCCTTCATGCAGTTGTCACAGATAAATCATTAATAGATTCCCTGTTTTATGTCTAAACTTGCCCTGTGCAACCAAACTTTTCTGTCTTCTATGAATGACATGTTAAGATGGGGATAAGAACTGTATTTATTTTATATAAAAGTCAGCACAAATATCCAGGACAAACATTAAAGAAAGTTTTCATAAAAGGAAGGTAAAAATCAAAAGCTGTAAAGGTTTCCTTACCAATACGAGCCCAAAAGAAGCCTTAATGTGCCACAAAGCTGCTGTGATGTGACAAGAAACAAATCTACTCGATTGCAAAGCTGTTCACCATCATATGACCTTCCTCCATGTGACCTAAAATACTGCAAAAACATTTTTGTTGTTCCTGCCACTCTTCTTAGACAGGAAGTCAGATATTGCAACATCTTTCAGATGACACTTTTCTTGCCCGAATCCTCGCAGTTAGACCTGCTTCATCTACTCTTTTTGAACTTTTACACACACATGATCATTACATAGAGATGATTTCCACATTAAACCTTGTAGTTTTCTTGTAAATTTCTTTGCAAAATCTTTAATTTGCAACATGTGCAAAGTAATCAGGCTCCTTTCAGCTTTGGGACTTTCCCATGTGGCTCAAACCTGCCGTTTGTAGCTTCTTACTCCATAAACACGTCCAGTATGACAACCATGTTAAATAAAGCATGTTTCTAGTCATGCTGACCACCCAAAGTGTTTTTACATCGCATCATGCTCACACACATAACCTTTATGTTTGTTATACGAGGTGCTCTTAACCTTTCACACTCACTGGGAGGCAATGTGGCTTGCAGTCATGCACAGGAAGCTGTTACATATTATCAGACATAGCTTTGTTGTTTTTATTGGTGTTTTCCTGTTGGGTGGATGCAAGGCAAGTTATGTACGATACCCAACAGTGCAATGTCACTACACAATTCCACACATTAATGTACTGCTTCGATGTTTTCAGACCAGCAGCTTCTGCTGAGTCAGACAACCTCTCATAACGTTGGATTTAAACTGTCGCTACTTCTCTTCCCCATCACATGAACAATGTGTAAATGTAGCATTTCCCTTTGGAAAATCACAATGTTATCTTAAAGCTTGTCCAGCTGAACTGAAGACTTTAAACTTTATTTATTACCCACATTATAAAAGCAAAAGCTCTCTAGGTGAAAAAGGAACAGACTATATTATTTACTCACTTACAAACTTATTTTGATTATTAAATCAGGTATAAAGTGAAAGAATCACTAACATTTAGTGGTAAATGTGGCCACAGAAATGACCTCAATCAGTTGTGAAAGTACAGTGGCCAAAATTTTCTGACATATCATCAGCTACAGCGCAGACTCCACTACATTGTGTACTCTCTTCCTCTGTGGTCATTTTAAGGCCTTACTTATCCAAAACGGTGCTCTAGCCCTTATAAAACAAATGTAGTACAGCTTTACGTCACAGAGGGTTCTCACTTCACCCAAGAGTTTTGTCCATTCAGAAACACCGTAGTAAAAATTGTGGCACAATTATGACAGCCGCCATGTATGTAGAGAAACACAGATATAAATGTCTCATTCTTAAACAATAAAAATAAATTATTTTAAAGTGATTAGACACCAATATAAACACAGATTTTAATGATCTATAGTTTTCTGTCATTGATTTTCTCACATGCTGAACCTTCAAAGTCTTGTCGGCCACAGCCTGTGGATTGACTTTAAATGATTATATTTAAGTCAGCAGACATATTTTTTCCTCAACAAACATTTATTTTCAGTCCAAGCTCATAAAAACCTTTCCAGCCACAATGAAACAGCTTCATCACATACAACACAGCTCATTCAGGTGAACTAATTACTACACAAAATGTCTTTTGTCAAACATTTGCAGCTTCCTGCACAAATTATTATGCTCCTTGTTCAATAAGTGTTATTCATGACAAGACTAACTTCTCAATTAACTCGATGCTGTTCAGCTTATCTGCCCTTCTTAAATTTGCCCGAAGCTCCAGTTTTCTGCTTCTTCTGTGCCGATCCTTTCGTTTCCGGTTCCTGGAATAAAAATAGGAAAGGGCCATTATAAGTAACGACTTAGCGGGTGTAACAGCAACCTCTTTGAGGTAAAATGTAAATCGCATGAACTCTGCAGTTTCTCTAACCCTACCTTCCGTTTGGAGGACAGGGATCCAGTGACGGTAAAGAAAGAGTCCAGACGTCCCTGAGTGCTGCCCTGTCTGCTCTTCATTATCTTCTTACAACCGTTACGAATCCTGTCCTCACTGCACACAAACACATCCACAAAAATAAAATAGGAATAAATCAAAAAAGATTTTTAATTATGCATGTAACGTCATGCATATCAGCAATGTCATAAATATTTTACAAGCAAAAAAGTAAAGATGCTTGCATGAACAACCATATCATGAAGCATGAAGGCCAACAGTGCAGTCTAGTGGTCAAACACTGTAATTACAGTTGTTCTGAGCGCAGTGTTCAGTCTAACCTGAACTGTTTCTCGTTGCACATGAACTGGATGAGTCCCTCCTCGTCAGGCTCATTCCACTTCAGCTCCAGCGAGGAGCAATCCACCACCTCTGGCTTCAAGAACAAGTTCCTGGCTTCTTTGTACAGCCAGTCCTCCGGGGTCGGGTGCTTCTGCAGGAAGAAGGCGAACACAAATCAGACTCAGGATTCGGTCTAACTGCTTGGACCACAGTGCAAATGTTCATTTACTTTTGTGTCAATGTTTTCTAAGATCTCCTCGATGCAGCCGTGCTGTCGGATCAGGTCGATGGCTCTCTTGGGGCCGATTCCCTTGATGGTGCCACAATAGTCGCAACCCAGTAGAATACAGAGGTCTATGAACTGGGAAAGAGAGACTGGGATATTAGTGCTGGATGTGACAGATTATTTACCGATTTTATTGTCTCTCAGCTGGAAGAAAAAAGAAAAGCACCTGTTCATTGGTCAGGTTGATTTCCTGGAGCAGACGACTGAAGTGGAACTCTTGAATAGGAAGTTTCCTGAAACAAACAGAAATTCCTGATAGTTTTGTGTTGTTTTTTCCTCATTTTTGGTCTTTAAAAAACACTGTTGTACAATTACAGGGAAAATCTCTTCAGTACAGACAGATGGAGGTAACAAAGCTGTGGGTACGTACTTTGCTTCGCTGGCAGTGAGGTGTCTGAGCAGGACATTTGTTCCAAAAGTCAGCCCGTCCATATCCTCTGTTGCTGTGGCAAAGACCTTCCCTGCTTTCACCAGAGCTGCACAGCTGGCCTCAGCCTCACATGGAGCCTGAAACAAAAAACATCTCAGTCACTCAGCTTCTTAGTTGGAGTTTTGCTCGAAGTTTGATTGTACACAAGCAATTGGTAATGTAATATTGTTAAGGCCAGTACGAAAATTGAATAAAAGTAAAGCAAAAGTCCACATTACCTCAACGTAAGGCACTCCCATCAAGGTCAGAAGCTTTTTGCACTCATCATTATGTTGTTTGGTGACTTTAACCAGACGCTTGGTGAACTTGTCAATATTCTCCTGTTCCCCTGGTTTAAGAAATAACATAAATAAATTCAAAATGAAATACACAAAGTCTCATCTCCAGAAAATGGAAGAGAACAAAAATATTTACCCATTTCCTGAGCTTGAGCAAGCATCTTCTCAGCTTCTGCTCTCCTTTCTCCTCTTTTGTCAAGCTAAACCATGAAAGTAAATGATTAATGTCAGACAAGGGAATCAGATAAGGTGCAAACCACAATAATACTGCAAAACAATAAAACAACTAAATAAGATCTGCTTACAAATCCTCTAACTACAATTTACAGAATGGAAATACATTTGAGGAATACCAAGTCCATACTAACCTCTGCAGACTTGAGCTCTGGAGGTTTGCCATCAAACACGTAAACTGGCTTTATACCATGTTCCAGCATGCGGATTGTACGATAAAACATTCCCATTAGGTGGCTGTGTAAAAAGCAAATCACAAAAATGTTTAATTCCTGAGAAACTCCTTGTAGATCAGTAGGAGTACTGCTGTATTTCTGCATGAATAATGAGAATTTTAAGCATTTATTTCAACAGTACCTTGTTGTCTCTCCATCTTCATTCTGAAGAACATTGCCATCCTGTCGCACAGCAATCAGGAACTGATAGATGCACATGGAGGCATCTATAGCAATCTTTCTGCCTACAAAACATTATTATTACATTTGGGACAAACTTTGGCATTTTTTGTTGGAGGATTAATCAGAACAAAGGGAATCAATTTTATTATTACTTCCTTTCCTTCTAAAGCCTAGTTTCCATTTAATCCTTTTTGTTTAAAGGAGGCAATCCAGGAGAACTTCAGCGGTCTGATTCTTATGCAGGTAAATCACCGTGACTTACCAAAATAGTTTTTGATGTCTTGTTCTTTGATGGCACCAGGGGCATGGTCGGCGATCAGCTTAGCAAGTCCGTGTATTCCCATATTGGCAGGTTATCTGAAAATAATTAATTCATATTTATAATACCACCTACACTGTGGCTATATTTCCCAAAGTCTTATTTACATGAACCACGCACATGCTGCTTTCCTATGCAGTGACACTGCGGAACAAAGTGTTTACATTTGGCCGTGCGACAAAATAAACTAGCTTCTTGTGATTATCATCTAACAAAGTCATGCGTGAGAAGTTTGTTATCCAAAAAAATTATCCAAATTTGAATTAGCAGTTTAACAAGTAAAAAAGTAACAAAGATCGATTATATACTGCAGCAAGCTAATCTTTCTGTGTACAAGTAGCGTTCGTCACTAGCGCGCTACAAGGCCAATATCACAACTCAACACAACCATAAGGCTGAAAGAAACAACTGAAAACTGAAGGCAATACATCGGTTTAGCCTATTTTATTAATCTAAACAACTCACCGGTTAGCTATTATTTTCTCCTAAAGCACTTAATTCGGTATTAAAGCGCGAGGAAGCGCGTCTGTTTCGCGGGAAATCAAATAGCAGGCATTATGTGTCGAACTGGAGAGGACAGCGCTCTCACGGCCAGTATGAACCGTCCAAGCGATAGTGCAGGTACGGTTAGCCATGTCTGAGTCTTAACGCGGAAGTCACTAAACGGCACTTGATTGGTTAGTTGAGTTTGAAGGAAATCCGGTCTATCAGAAAAATAATTGAGTCGTTGTGCGACTACCTATAAACGCTTAACTGTATTTTACAGTGCATTTAAAAGACGCAGAAAACGCGTCAATTAAAAAAATATTACAGCTCGCGAGTTTCCGGCAACATTGCAGGTATGTCTCTCGTTTCTCCGCCCACTCCGGAAAACTGAACTGAGTCGTCGGTATTTTTATTTTTTAAGGTGACGTGTAGCCGGAGCCCTTCTTCTACTCTGCCCCATGTGTCAATAAAAAACACTTGGTATACCCGGATATGAACGAGGTGAATATTCCACATAATACGTGGGTACGCTGCTTCCAGGATTTCCAGGATGCTTTGCTGTAACGTTATGCCTTCGCAGTGAGCGCCACCGTCTGCGCAGACCGGGACAGGGGAGCCAGCCGGGGCCTGGAGTCCAAGGAATCCGAGGCGGACAGACTGGTTTGTCTGCTACATCGTGGCTGACACAAGACGACGGTGAGTTTGCATGATCATATATTAAGAAAGCGATTGTGTAGTGTTTTGCTGTTCTTTGAGTTGTAATTAAATGTTTCTCTTTAATATAAAGTAGTGTTGATGTGGGATGTTAGTTGAAGGGGAGTCATTATTGAGGCCCATTGTCATTACACAGATATAACCAGACAAGGAGGATGTGCTCTGCCTGACCTTGCTCTCCCTGCTTTGTAGAGAGGAATTTATTCATTTTACTGCTTATCTCACTTGAAAGAGATCAGCAAAGGCTTTCTAAAAGAATAATGGGTTTAGTCTTCAGAGTGCTCTCTTGTTATTTGATTAAAACATGTTTCTAAACACACAAACACTTGAAAAAAGTCTAATCAAATTAACAGTTTATTATCAGGAAAAAGGTCAGAAAAGTCACACCTGCTGATGTGATGATGATCTGAAGCCATTAGATTGGACTCTTTGACTCAGGGGATAATTGATGAATAATTAACTAGTAATATACTTTGAGTGCAGTGTCAGTTATTCAGTCTTTGAGTTTCTCTTTCTATATTCTGCTGAGCAAAGGTCCATTTCAGTCCTTAATAATCAACAAAGAAATCCATTGTGATCTTTGAAGTCACACATTTAAAATGTTTGGTCATAAATACCTTTTTGTGGCCCTAAAATGAGGAAATAACTAAACTTCATTTCTCATTTATAGAATAGATCTGTGAATATCGGCTTTGATTTTGTCCACATGTCCCTCCACCAGCAGATGACACTGCCTGTCCAGTCCAGTGGACTAGAACATTAAATATAAGGAAAACAAATGTGAATTTATGCAGGAAATGCTTGCTTGCTTGTGCTGGTGCAGCATTTTTGATGGGGCATTTCATGAACCGCATCCACCTCTGCTCTACTTGAAGTTGTCTGGGGATAAGAAATGAAGTCTTATTCAATCGGATTCTGTATTATCAGGTCTGCCACGTTCATAACAAGAGTAAAACAAAAGTTTCTCTTTCTTGCTTCACTACCTAGTTTGGACTAACTTCTCTTTGTGGCCTATGGTAGCTTCTCATTTCATAACCTATGCACAGCACAGTTGGAGTAGCAATGGTCCACCCAACAAGTCATATCGCTTCTCTGATGTTCTACAAAGCACATACAGCTTGTCAGAGACTATAAGTAGGGTTCTGCAGAGTCAAACTTCAAAGGTGACAGCACTGATGTATGATGTTGCTCAAGGTGTGACTCATAACACATGAAAAAGCATCTTAGTGATGTATTTTAAAAGATTATTTTCATCTGACAGGGACAAAAGAACTATCCTTACATACTGGGAGCAGCCGTTCATCAAAAGTAGTGTTGTTCATAGCGTGGAAGCATGACTTCCTTGTAAAAGCTAGCTGCAGGCATTTATAAGAAACGTGTCGCACCCCATGGTGCAGTACAAGTCTTAAGTAACTTTTTCAATGCTTAATAATATGTATCAAAGGTTCCAGATTTTGTTATAATTTAAAGTCGAAGAATGAACCTATGTTGTGTCAACACAGAACATAACTTGGCAAGAAAACCATTTGAAATTGGATCTTTATTATGTTGTTACTAAAATCATAATTTATTTTAATTAATTTTGTAGTGTCTCTGAAAAATATAAAAGATAACAGTTTGAGAGATGGAAAATATGATTTTTGCTGCAAAGACCAAAGTAATTTTTAAACAGCTGCTGGCTGAAACCTTGGCGTCTGCCAGCATGATGTCCTGTGTGACCTAAAACAGTTTAAGCAACCGGACAAGTGGAGGGGAACAGAGGTGTCAGAGCTAAAAATAAAAAAGTTAATATATAAATAAGCTATTTGTAGCATATAAGCAGTATTGGGAGGCGATGCCTTCTGAAGTAGGAACAAATCCAGCAAAGACCTGATGCAGGACCTGATAGATTCATCTGGACTTTCAGTTTGTTAATATCCTGTTAGCAGAAATCTCGTCTGAAGTGTTCTCCGTGGAAAGCTGCGACAAGGCTGAGGTAACTGGACTGAAACCAGTGGCAACAGGTATGATGGAGGATTTAATCCTCCCCAGATCTTGTATGATAAATTATTCAAGTAATTTAAAAAACTGGAGACTGGAAAAAGTAGTAATAGATATAAAAATGTAAATTTTCTAAATTATAATTGAGTGAAATAATATTTAATTAAGTTGAAATAATAATAATTTAAAAAAACAAGCAATACGGTCCTGGACCAATGAGAGCCCTTTGCTGACAAGCAGTGGGCCAGAAAACCAGTGGACAGGTGCTGAAGTCTGACTGAGTTACAGAAAACACCTGATTATAGTGATCGCCTCAATGGATTGTTCAACTAAATATTAGCTTATGAGGGATGTAATTTGTATTAATTTCTCTTATTTTTTGCTTGTCTTTTAAAAATATTTCTGTTAAAGCACAATTCAAAAGAATTTCATGATTTCCATAACATTACTGAATATTATTAGTTTTTCAGTTTTTGCAGATTTTTTGCCTCTTTGATGGAAGGGTATGTAGGAGGATGAGTAGGAATCATTTGGCAGACAACTGGAGCTCAAATTAACGGAGGCAGTGTGGGATCATCTTGACAGAGAATGAAATAAAAGGCATCCAACATTAGTTTGAAAAGTCCCTCAGGAAGCCTGGAGAACTTTTCCTGAGGACTGCTGGAGGAAATGACAAAAAAGAGTTCAGGAAATGTTACAGAATAAAACTGCTCAGACCAAATATTGTCTTTCCAGCTTGTTAGAGTTGTTTAAACTTTGTGTACGCTTGTGTGTTTCCATTCACATTTGCATACATTTTATTAAACTGATGCAGCTATTTTCCATTTTCCTAGAAAAAAAGACTTTAATTGGCCAAATATGCTGATAAAGTCAGGTGAATGGCAGCTCCAGATTGGCAAAAAAATACATAATGTTTTGTAAGACTATTTGAAATTAAAGAAAGATGCCACTCAGGAGTCTGAAGAGACTGGATTTGTTGAAAAGTGCACACACACACAATCAGATTTGTGGGGCGTTTCACTGATTTTTCCCTCTCACAAAGAAAGAAAATTAATGATCAGAGCTCATGCAAGTCCAACAAGAAAGCCCTCGTGGACTGACAAAGATGACGAAATGCTTTGTAATGCCCTGGTGGGGATGTTTCTCAATTTTCTGCCGTGTTTGTTGAGACTTTGCAGGAGTGACGCTGCACAAAGGCTCCACTTTTACATTTTTAAAGTTGCAGATGACTTGCTTTCCTTAGTTGTAATGAGAAGCAAGGTGGACGCCAGCGTGATGAAGCTGTCGGTCTCTGCTGCAGGGTTTCCACTCGGCGGGACAGGATACCTCCCAGGCGGCTGTCAGAGGACCATGGCGCTGCACTGTGTCTTGATCCTGGGCTTGTTCTCAGGCTGGGCAGCAGGCTACAAGACGGGGGACAATGTGACTCTTTATGTCAACAAAGTGGGCCCTTATCATAACCCCCAGGAGACATATCACTACTACACGCTGCCTGTTTGCAGGCCAGAGAAGGTGAGTTTTATTCTGTCTAGTATTTACGTGTTGAGGAGATGTAGATGTTTTGTTCTGCTGAATGCTTTCAGAGTGGCACAAAGGATGAAAGGAAATACATTTTCCATTGTTTAATCATTTTTATTTCTACATAAGAATGATTCATCTTGTGTTTTCTTTTTATAATTAAACAAGAGATAAATAAAATGTGTTGAATATGACATTTTAGCACCAATGAATGGAGCAAAAATATGATCTTTTTCATCCACATCTCTGCTGTTTGTGTTTTGTTGCTGGGACATTAAACCCGATCACAGAAGATCTCCTGAGGATGGCTCCTTCTGTTGATCTTTTTAATTAATTACTTTTGCAACTTTTACAGGTTATATAATTACATAATCTACTGTAAATGTCCTTCATCAGGTGCACCACAAGTCCCTGAGTCTGGGAGAAGTGCTGGACGGTGACAGGATGGCAGAGTCTTTATATCACATCCGATTCAGAGAGAACACTGAGAAAAAAAACCTGTGTCAACTCACTCTTTCAGAAAAACAGGTATTTACATGGATACGCAACAAAACTGGAGGATCCTTGTCTGTTAAATGGATTCCTGGACTCACAACGTGTTAAATATCCACTTCTGAATAGTAGTTTCCCCTTAGGGGCGAAGAAAGTTGCAAGACAAAAATAATTTTCACACAAATGCAGTTTCAAGTTTTGTTTCATTTTGTCTTTCTTTTTTTTTCTGTTATTCTTTGTTTGAACTTAGCAATTGTTTCTGCCTATGATGCATTCAATTTATTTAAATTACTAAAATAACAAAAAATAAAACTAATTGAATAAAGAAATTTAGATTTTTATTTTATTTTGTGTTTAAATTAATATAATCATTAAATAAGCTGTTGTTGTGCTTCAGGTGGATGAGCTTCGTGAGGCCATCGAGGAGCTGTACTACTTTGAGTTTGTGCTGGATGACATTCCCATCTGGGGCTTTGTGGGATACATTGAGGAGAGCGGCTTCCTGCCTCATAGCCACAAGGTAAACATGAACCCATCCAGCTGATCCGCGATCCTGCTCATCCTTTTTTACTCTCATCTCTCTTTTCCTCCATCAGGTGGGTTTGTGGACTCACCTGGACTTCAACATCGAGTACAACGGCGACTCCGTGATCTTCGCCAATGTCACGGTGAAGGACGTCAAGCCCGTTCCCTTGGAGGAGGGTGCGGGTGCTGCGGTGGGCGGAGTGGGGGTCGGTGGGGGCAGCCTGACGGTGACCCACACCTACAGCGTGCACTGGCACGAGACCAATGTGCCTCATTCCCGGAGAGCCGAGCGCCTCAGAGACCATTCCTTCTTCCCCAAAACGCTGGAGATCCACTGGCTGTCCATCATCAACTCCCTGGTCCTGGTGGTGCTTCTGCTGGGCTTCGTCATCATCATCCTCATGCGGGTCCTGAAGAATGACTTTGCCAGGTCAGTCGGGAAAGTTAGAAATGGAAATTAATCTTATTTAGCTAAGTTCAGATGTTAATTTGTGTATAATATTTTGGTTTTTTAACCGTTGCCTGGAGAAATAAACTCTTAAAGGGCACTTGAAGGCATCACATCTGAGTATGATCAATTATAAAAGGACTTATTTACCAAAACTACAAAAGTTGTTAAGTTTTTGCTGATGTTAAAGCCTGTAATGTGACTCTAGTCCTTTTCATTCTAGATACAGTGCATCAGTGTTGGT
This sequence comes from Craterocephalus amniculus, assembly GCA_036024015.1. NCBI lineage: Eukaryota > Metazoa > Chordata > Actinopteri > Atheriniformes > Atherinidae > Craterocephalus > Craterocephalus amniculus. The sequence continues at coordinate 29,442 of JAVQJG010192243.1, read as the reverse complement.
TAAAAAGGTGACTCTAAGTTTTTTAAAATTATGTTTTTCTTTATTTTGACTGCTCACAGTCAAAGCTTTCTACCAACCTTTAGTTGTGCAATACTTTTCATCATGGATGGAAGCAGCTGAAAATGTCTGTTTTCTACATGTTAAAGTTTGTTGAATGCTACATAACTGCAGCACTGTAGGCAAAGGGGAAAGCTGTTATAAGCTAAATTGCAATGTTTATTTCACCTGAAGACGCAGCTCTCAGGAGCAGGGACTGAGAAAAGAGTGTTATGTGTAAATGAGGTGTGAAACTTTAAAATAAAAAAAAGAAATCCCACATTAGGTCATATTTAACTGTTAATTACAAATAAAGTGGTCTTATATTAAAAGTATGGCAAAATTCCCATCCATTCTAATGCCAAACCTTGCGTGATTTCATTGATTATGATATAAAAAAAAACAACTTTGAGCCCAATTACAGGTTTTATCTGCCTTCATTCTGCATGTTTGGTCAAAATGAACTTTACACAATAATCACATGTGGCGACATTTAGTTTTTTTTATAAAACATAAACAGTCTTAACAGACTTCTCTCACCCATATAAGGAGTTGGCAGGACAATGCTGTCCATGTGAGTAGCTGAAAATGTCAATATGGGATTAAATAAAGAGCAAACGCACTTCTGTCATTCAGTTCAGATATTAATTAAACTGATATTATTATTATTATTGTTATTATTATTATTAATATTGTTGCTCTTGATGCATCCACGGAAGAAAGAAGTTTAAACAGTCATTAATTATTTTAAACAAGACACTGATTCATTCAGTTATGAATGGAAAGCAGTGTACGTGGCATGGGCTTGTCTCATGCAGCCGTTTACTTTTTGACATCCTCATTAGGACAAGCAAACATCTTTTATCAAACTTCAAACTAAAACACAATGATTAATAAACCGAGCAATAGAGAAGCAACCCTAAACTCAAACATCAGATGCTCTAAAGTTACTCTGAAAACAATGTCTTATATGTTTTCTACTTATTACTAAAGGCCTTCTCCAGGATTTAGGATTAGGACAAACTAAGGCGTAGTCACAACTGTTTGACAAAATGATGGAAGTATCCAGTTCTGTGAGAGAAGTCTTCACAAATGCAGCTACATGACCAAAGACATCTGCTAGGAGAGCCCTAACTTACCGCTGCACCTAAATACTAAACAAACTTCTTTTTTTCCTTTTTAAATACAGACTTTGAGGCAGATGCAAAACAATAGTAATTCTGTTCCTTGGTTTTCCTTAAATGATTTTATAAATCCTTGTTCCTGTTTACCTGCAAATCCAGATCCTGGCATTTGAACTTCACACCACATGTAAATGAATTTAGCATTTAGATACTAAATCATAAATAAGGTATTTGTTTTCAGTTCCCTACTAGTCTAAAAACTGACAGGCTTTTCTGAAGATTCAAGTTGCTGTCATGACCACAAACACCTTAATTTGCAAAAAAAAAAACTGTGTTACAGATTTTTAAAAAAGAAATTTTGATGTTGAATTCCCAGGTTTTAATTATTTGCACCAAATGTGGAAATGGAATTTATTTTTTAAAAATTGAAATGATTTCATAATTAATTGGCTTTTCGTTGATGAAACCTGAAAAATGTCAAAGAATTGTCAGTTTTGTTTCATTTTTGGTGGGTATCACAGACACTTTTTCCATGAAACGACAGAATGTTCTCACTAAAGTTTCAGAAGAAATGTTTTTAATTAAACCTGTGAACTAGCTGGTGGAGTTAAACAGACTCTAAACCTCAGGTTGTAAAATACTTTCTGTGCCACACAGGTACAACGTGGAGGAGGAGGGCGGCTGTGACGATCTGGACCAGGGAGACAACGGCTGGAAAATCATCCACACCGACGTCTTCAGGTTCCCTCCTCTGAAAAGCCTGCTGTGCGCCGTGCTGGGAGTCGGAGCTCAGTTCCTGACCCTCGCCACGGGTGAGCATTCGCTGTTAGACAGAGAAAGAAACTGTGTAAACACGGCTGAATATCCACACACTCGCACACAGATGTAGGGAGTCTGACGCCTCCTTGTTTCAGCCATTATTGTCATGGCGCTGCTGGGGATGTTCAACATCCACCGCCACGGAGCCATCAACTCGGCCGCCATCGTGCTGTACGCTCTGACCAGCTGTGTGTCCGGCTACGTCTCCTGCAGCTTCTACACGCAGATCAACGGCCAGCGCTGGGTGTGGAACATCATCCTCACCTCATCCCTGTTCTCAGGTGAGTGGCCGCCTTCCTTCTGAAGAACGAATCCACTCTGTTTATCCTTCAGTGTTTCCTTAGAGCTCAAATAAACCTTTTTATAAGGATAATTCCAAATATAATGCATTAGGCTGAAAGCTTCAGATGATCTCAGAATGAGTTTCCCAGTTTTTCCAATAGCGGTTAAAAATAATTTGAGGTTTGAAGACGTGTTTAGTTAATCCATTTAAATTCATTTTAATACCAGTGCCACGATTAGCTTTCTTTGTTTGTTTCACCTGAGTCTTTCTAGTGTTATCACACATTTCTTTCAGTGTTTGTTAAAAGATTTGCTGCGATTGATTAAATGTTGAAGCTTTTTTTATTACTGGACTTTCTATGGTTGTTTGATGTAAAGTTAACACTTAATATAGGAATTATCATCTGAAAGCCTTGTTTGAGTCATTATTTAGGGCCGTATGTCCAGCTCATTAATCCTCACATTTTAAGATCCTCTGGTGTCCAGGTGACTATTTTCTCTGGAAAGCACAGCTTTGGTTCTCCCTTATTCATTTTATTTATTTTACTTTTTAGAAAATTAACTTTTTCTGTTGTTTGTCTTTTCCAAATGATAAATGTAGTTTTGCTTTTGGTTATGGAAGAAGTGAGCAGATTCTTTTCTGCTGTATAGGAAGAGTGAAATTTTCCAACCTTCAAGAACGACAAATAAATAATTAATTAGCATATCTATGAAATATTCACAGCACTGTTACTGTCAAGGACCAAGCAGTACAGCAACGAGGACACAGAGTAGTTTCAAAAACGTGTTTTATTAACCCAAAAAAGAATACAAAAAACTCCTTAAGAAGGAATATATCAGCTGGCCAATAAACAAGGTTACCTAAACAAAACAAACAAAGAAATTCAACTTCAATGAGGAAAACTGACCTAAAGGTTTTTTTCACACACATACAGGAACTAAGCAGCAACTTAACCTGAAACCATAATACAGCAGCACACGGTAGAGCCTGATGAGCCAGAGCAGAGATTTAACCTGTTGCCGGGCAGGGCAACAGGTTAAATGTCGTCGCTGTCGTTCGACATTAGACAATTTTACATAAAAGCCTGAGAGAGATTACAGTGGGATCTGTCCTAAGAGAAAATTCTTTTCCATGCTGTCCAAAGAGTTGAATAAAAGTAATTTGATTATGCCTTTTTAAGGTGTTTTGATCATTTCGGGAGTGATTAAAATGCCCAAAACAGGTTCCTCAGCCCTTTGCTTTACCTTTTGTCAAACAGGAAGCTCATCCCACCACAGAAACTAGAAAGAAAGAAACAGATACGAGCAAAACATCCTAAAGAATCCATCATTGGCATGTGTGCCCCATAGAAAAGCAATGCAAGGTAGAAATGAAAAATTTATGATATAAAATGTTTGTCTGTAAAGTGTTCATCACTTAAATGCACGTTGTTCAGCTTCATCAGTTGAAAAGGCCTTAAAGCAAAAGCTAAACTTAGGATGTCATTAAGCAAATTTCATCTCAGTTCCTTTTCAGAAAGGATCCTTTTAATTTAATTCACCCCTCCGGGGCATCGCCGCATGAGCTGATGAATCCAGAACTCTGGTTCTTCTCCACAGCTCCCCTGTTCATCACCTGGAGCGTGGTGAACTCCATCCACTGGTGGAGCGGCTCCACCCAGGCTCTGCCGGCCACCACCGTGCTCCTCCTGCTGGGCGCCTGGGTGCTGGTGGGCTTCCCCCTCACCGTCATCGGCGGCATCGTGGGAAAGAACCGAGCCGGCAGCTTCCAGGCGCCGTGCCGTACGCGTAACATCCCGCGGCAGATCCCCACGCAGCCCTGGTACAAACACGCTGTGGTGCACATGGCCATCGGTGGCTTCCTGCCCTTCAGGTGAGCCAAATTTCCTCTTAACTAGGGAATGCAAGTTATCACATGATTCATTAATCAATAGTTGTTCCATCTTATCAATTGATGATCGATTAACCCTTTGTCTTCCTGCTCTACAATTTGATAGAGCAAATTTTTCAGTGATTATCAGGAATCTTAGTAAAGAATTGATTTAATAAACCTGCCTGAATTGTCTATACCAATTGGTTTGTGTATGTAATACCAAAATAAAGTATTTGCTTTCCTATTGCTGTTTCAAATTTTTACCATGTCGCTGTCATTAACTTTAATCTAAATTATTTGTAAAAACAATTTTTTTTGGCTTTTTCTTAGTGTGAAAGTTGAAGGGTTGATTGATAAGCAGCAATCTTTCTGAGAAGCTGAATTTCCTTGTGAATCAACAGGTTCCTTTTTGTATGAAAATGCAAGATTTTTTCTTATTATTTTTATTACAACTATTATTATTATCATTATCATTAGTACTACGAGTATTATTATCATTATTATAGATTTGATATAATAAATTAAATTATGTCCATGCTCAGAGCAGCCTCTCTTGTTTTCCCACATGCGTGTTTTTTGACGTCAAGTGCATCCTCATGTGGGCTGACGAGGAATTACAGGCTCAAACCGATTAATATATTTTAATCGATTAATTATTTGCATCTCTTCTCTTAACTGATGGAAATATGTGGAAGTTCTGATCATATTCTCACACTGAAATCCTACTTCCCCCTCAGTGCCATCTCCGTGGAGCTGTACTACATCTTCGCCACCGTGTGGGGCCGGGAGCACTACTACCTATACGGCATCTTGCTGTGCGTTTTCGCCATCCTCCTCTCAGTGGGCGCCTGCATCTCGGTGGCGCTGACCTACTTCCTGCTGTCTGGCGAGGACTACCGCTGGTGGTGGCGGAGCGTGCTGTGCACCGGCTCCACCGGCGTCTTCATCTTCGTCTACTCCGTTTTCTACTACAGGAACCGATCTTCCATGAGCGGCCTGGTGCAGAGCACAGAGTTCTTCGGATACTCCCTGCTCACGGCGCTCGTCTTCTCCCTCATGCTGGGAAGCGTGTCCTTCTGGGCGTCCCTGGCTTTTATCCGTTACATCTACCGCAGCCTCAAGATGGATTAAACGCGTGCCCAGACGGACAGAATTCACCATCATCTCTAACTCTTATTCATCTCCTATTGTGTTAATGGGAGGACGTAAAACATGACAAAGAACAGGACAGAACATTAATTCCGACAGCAGCTGCTGCTGAAATAAGGGAAAGATGATGGACGGGATCAAAATGGACAAAACATGACAAAGGGACTGTTGCTTTTTATGAAGTTTATGGGTAAAAAATGTATCCTGCCCTACAAAATAAGTGGATTTTATTCATTGTGCAATGCTGTGTAGGGCGTCTGCTCTGGTATTTCACAGCTCATCAGGGCTGCGAGGAGTTAACATCTTATTAGCTGCTGTGCTGACAGCTGTAGTACATTCATAATGTAGTCTTGAAGATGCAGCAGAGCAAGTTATTACTTGCAATGAACATCCGGATGAAACATTAGTCTGCAGCGGCCCTGAAGCTCCTCGTGTCACCACAGCGGAGGGACGAATCGATCAATGCCTTGTAGATAGAAATGTTACATAATCTTGGTGAGGATAGCAATACTGTTAAGAGGACTCTGTGGTCAACTTTGAAAATGCTTCTGATGTAAATAATCTTTTCAATAAAGTGCTTTTTATTATAATACAGCAGGAAACAACTCAGCTTTATACCTTTTCCATTTTTATTTTCTGGTGAAAAATTATTTAGGTGAAAAAAGCATAGTGCACAAAAGATCTTGATAATTCAACTTTGAACTTGTATATTGGGGAGGAAATGCATGTGCATCAGGACTCTACAAGCTGGATACATGTGGCCTACCTGAGCACAAAGAACACGCCAACATACATTAAATAGTTTCATATAAAAGATAAAACTTGATGTAAACCCTTTTATACATGTGAAAAAAAGAACAATGCATATGTACAGCCAACCTAAGGAAAAAATATCATAATTGCTGAAGCAAAAACAAAAAAAAACAACAGGCTGATGAGCCCAAGCCTCAGCTACTGCCTACTGTCGTGCACCATGTCAGGGGTTAGGGAGCCTTGGCTGCTCACAGGCTCCCCGTCCTTGCTTTCAAAGCTTGCATTGTCCCCAAAGTTGTTGACATTACTAGCAGTGGCTGAGTTGTACCCACTGGGGTTGTATTCAAAATGGCTGCCTGCTGGTGGGACCGGCCACCCCGTCACCTGGGGCCTGTTGGGCGCTGCCATCTGTGTTGAGCTGGCAGACCACGGAGGGTACCCGGTGGATCCAGCGCTGCCCATAGCAGCCAGGTAGAAGGCTAAGTTCTGAGGATTCTTCTTAAAATCCATCATGCGTTGGTTATACTGCTCCCTCAGCTGGGATTGCCCCTCTCCCTGATACTGAAAAGGGTAAGAAACATTTAGTGTCACATCTAAAGCTTCCAGGCATTAGTCACATGGCTTTTTGCTTGTAATGCCTTGCCTTTAAGGCCAAAACTAAGACTACAGTCAGGCCTCCATAACAGGCATTTTACTCTATGTCAAAGCACCTTTTCTCTATTATTAGTGAACAGGAAATAGATGCTGAGACATTTATTTGATTTAAAAACAAGAATAACTTACAGGTGGGATATGTGATCCCATGTTGGAGAACATGGCTCCATGAACTGGGCTGCTCTTATTGATAAAGCGCTCTGATACCCAGCTGGTGTCTTTCTGATGCCTCCTCAGCTTCATCCTCCTGTTCTGAAACCAGGTCTTCACCTACAAACAAGATCCCAAATTTTCAGAAAAGTATAAAAAGGGTTCCATATTTTTGTTCCCAACAAATCAACTGCTTTAAATTCTTCACCTGTTTGTAGGTCAGTCCAGTAATTTCTGCCAGGTTTTTCATCTCGGCAGGGGTGAGGTACCTCTGGACAGTGAAACGCTGGACCAGAGCATTCATCTGGCTCTCTGAGAAGGCCGCCCGGACTTTGGCTTTAGGGTTGTTTACAGTAGCAGCAGCACTCTGCTTTTTGGGGGCAGCTGATGGACCAGGAAATTGCATTGGGTTACTGGCAGCCTCGTTCCCTGCGATGTTGAAACTAGGAGGGTCTTCCATCAGAGAGCTGGAAACATCCTCACTACCACCGATGGCCTCCACTTCAGCATCTTTCTCAACCCAGTTTGCAGGGTCTGCTTGGGGGACACTTCCTTCCTTGCTGCTGCTGGAACTCCACGAATCTACATGGACAAAAAAAACCAGAGGAAAAGTTATAACCTATGCAGCGAAATACACAAGGCTGAAGTTGGCTTCGGATTCGCTGAGACTTAACCCGCTTTACATGGTCCTGTTCAAAAACTTAAAATACTTAAACTATTCAAATCTGGACTTAAATGTTCTAATCGGGATATGGATGAATGAACACAGTTTGTGATTTGCAAACGTTTATTCTATTTGTGAAACTCAAATTAGGCTCATTTCGGTTTATTTTCCTGTACCTAGATCGCATCAGACCTGGTCCTGTTGGAAAAATACATCACTTAAGACTCTTCAAACCTGGACTAAAATCTACTACAGTCCATAGATTCATAAAAACTCAGTCTCAGATTTGTGAAACCTTAATTCTATTTGTTAAAATGCAAATTAGCCTATCCTACTTTTTATTTTACTTTGATGTAATTTTCATTTCGGCCACCAGATGTCGCCACCTTACATTTGGATAGCACCAGTGAGCGCCATATTTGAAAACATTTTCAAAAACAATATGGACGTGAACTGGACTTCGTGGTCAAAATTTGAGGAGGCTATGGCTAAAATACTGCAAGGAAATGTAAGAACTAACCATAAATAACAAGTTTAATATGATTATATAAGTTAGAGTGTTTAAAACTCTGGTTTAGGGAAGACATTAGATAATTACCTGGTGAAGTGTGCGCCTCGGAGTCACTTGCCGAGTCGCTCCCGCTCCGCCTGACTTCATTCCCCGCTGTTCCGTACGCACCGCGGTGCTGTCCGGACAGGAGCAGACGCCCTGCCTGGGTATCACCAATGTAGACAACCCCGGGTCCCTGGTAGCAGTGCCCGTTCACGGGTGGCAGCTCCGGGCAGCCAGGTTGGGTCTGGTCCCGGTTCCTGGAGGCGGTCGCGGAGTAGTAGTTCTGCATCGCACCGGTGTTGTAGTTGCTCAGGTCCGTGGCTCCATTTTCGCTCCAGCCGTTCAGGTTGCCGTGGTTCTGCTCGTGTCCGGACTGATACAGCAGGCTGTAAGCATAGGTGTGGTACGAAGGGCTGTAATTATAAGTTACCTGCGTCTTCCAGTCTGCCATTTTTTCTTTCTAGAAAAGATTTTGTCGAGATTTCTTTTTTTTTAAACCCCAACAATTACTTAATTATTACACTTTAAATTATCTAAAGATTAAAAAGTACTACATTAAAAACAATGGATAAAAACCAATGTTCCCTCTTCCCATCTATGTTTGAAATTTGCGCGGTTCCGCGCCCCCTTCCAGTTTCTTATAATGAGGTGTGTGGGTGTGGACACGGGTGGAGGTGGGTGTTTCAATCTGAACCAATCCCTTTTATTCTTGCCCTGGGGAGCGGCAGGTGAAGCGTTTTCATTTGTTATTTGCTTTTAAAAAATGTCTTCTTTTTTAAAAGGGTCTGACTTACGAATAAAAACAATTATAAACAGTTAGGGAAAGTTGCTAAAAGAGAACTTTTGAACATTAGCTTAGTAGTAAAATATTTATGCCTAAAATCATAAAAACACAATTTCCACCTATTTCAACTCGTCCAGACAAATTTAAATATCTTAAATTAAATCGTCATATTTCTTTATTTAAAAGAATCCCCATTAGCTGATGCTAAAACGGAAGCTAGTCTTCCTGGGGTACAGACAACATATAATAAAATATCAGCTATACACATTATACTCTCAAGCAGAAATTTAAATAATGAACAACAACAAAAGTACACAGCAAGAATAATCAGAATAAAAACATTTAGAAACTATATGAAAGATAATGCATACATATTATACATAGAAATATAGTATGTAACAAAATAAAAAAAAGAATAGTACATACACACCCATAAACACATATGAGCCACATCTGAGAAATGGCTTCTAAAACCTCACAATCTGGTTAATTTGGTTTTATTTAAACAATTTTACCACTATTCTGCCTCACCCTACTTGCCTAACAAAATGGCATCCATCAGTACCTCTTAATGGCTCTTTTTAAGAATTTTATCTGCAAATCCTCTTGTTGATATCCATCATTTTTGTAGATGATGATTTAACATGATGTGTATATAAGAAATAATGTGCATTTGCAAATAGCACACAGAGAATGGAGACCCGTATGATATAGATTATGTTCAAGACAGAACAGTTATCAACATTATTTTTATCATATTTTACTAAAATGTGTATTTAACATCCCAGTGAATGTGGATAATGCTGCATTGTTGAACTTTTGTTGTTTACATTGGAGCAGAGGTTTATTGTCTTTGTTGACAACTAACAAAAAACAGTTTAACAGGTCCAAGCATGACAACATAAAACAGTTTATAAATAACATCCATTCAAACCAAAAATACACAATATTGTTTTCCCTAGGACCAGATACTTCAATCTGCAGTGTTTCCCTTTTTTTGCTCAGATAATTTTTTGTACAATGTGATTGCAGTTGTTTAGAACGGCACTTCACTATGATAATTTATGTCCCCGGTATAAAAGAAACAGAGGAAAGAGCATTATTACATTTTAAAACAATCTTGAGGTTCCCTAATGCATACATGAACTTATTTTAATGAAAGCAAGTTCTTTAATGTCCAGCATATTATCAGAAAAAAACTTTTTATGTTATCCAAACATCACTGTAAATCAAAATGCATGAATTGGCTGACTTTGCAGCATATAAACTCTGGTGCTTTTTAACCCTTGAGCATGTTTTTGTTGACTACATCTGCTGCATGACTGTTCACTAACCTCAGCTCAGGATTAGCAGGCCAAATATAGCATATTGGGCTTAATGTTTGAATAGTTTATGATCATCTTTCTAAGTCAGCACTATTTTTAATGACTGAAATCTTTTACTTTATTTATAGCCACATGGTACACTTAAAACATAGGATGAGAATGTAACTGCTCCTTGTTAACAGGAAGGGCTGAAAGAAACACCAAACTACTGCTTTGAATCCCCACACCCTTAGCTTCTGTACGCTCATGGACATGCTAACACAAACAGCTTTTTTCTTACATTTGCAACTCTTTTTACAGAGAAGAATTAGATCAGCTTGTGTGTTACCATCCAAATGGTGTTTGTGCTCTCCCTCCTCTCCTGTATTGACGTGGTAATGATCCAGTTAGCAGTGAAATGATGTGAGAAGAGTGAGCCTAATGGGGACATTAGCACGTCTAACTGATTTCTGGCAGGACAGGTTGTGTTTGTATGATCTTGAACAAGCCATCACACAGCAGGGGGTTGATATTGTTGTTGTGCATAGGGGGGTGGGTGAACAGGTGTCCAGTGTATTAGCATTGGTATGTGCTGAGAAGCCTTTGATGACCGAGTTTACTGCTTCTGTTTTTAGGAGTTTGTGGTGGGCAGTTTGGCATTGTAAAAGGTTAAAGGTTACAGGTTATTTGCATGTTGCATGGCTGTTTCCAAAGAAAAAGTGAATGAGTTCAGCTACAAGCTGATTAGAAAAAAATTTGGAGAGCTACTGCAACTGAATCTCTTAATTCAACTGGGAAGATTTTTGATTTAAATAAATTCATTGTTTGATCGTAGAGTTAGAAAATACATATTTTGCTCCATAGCTGTTGACCAGAAAACAAAGACTAAGTTGATTTCTCCTGAAAAATGCCTGTAAATAATTAGTTATAGTTGCAATATATTTCATACAACCCCCAAAAAGAAAAGGTTCCTATTTTGTCATGAAAGTTATTATTACATAATTTTATGTTGGTATTTCAAAGCTGGGATTGTAAATGTTTTACTACTTTGTTTTCATTTTACAATAATCTGCCAGTGAGGATAGAAGTGATTAAATATTTGGTTGTTATTTCACCAAATTTCTACTTGTAAATACATCTTAGACTGTGCCAAAGTGCAGGGTGTATGTGGGGGTTGAGTGAGGACTATTGTCCAGTACCCATGCTCCCTTCCTTTTCAGCCATGCCTTTGTAATGTATGCAGCATGTAGCTCTTGTTGAAAGATGCATGGGCTTTACTGGAAAACATGGGATCTTAAAGGCATCTTTAAATTAGCTTTGCTAAGTGTGCTGAAGGAATCCCAAACCATCACAGAGCTTGGCTTATGGTCTTGTTGTTGACAACAGCATGTTTTTTTGTTGTTGCACAGCAGTGTCTGTCTAATACTGATTGGGCTAATCTCAATACACATTCCCACTGTGCGATGGCCCGTCCCAGGTTCTGGTTGTTTCCAGAAAGGTTGATGCTCAGGTGCCCTCACGCTTTGAACAGTGAAATTCCTTCAGGATCTTTAGATGATTTAATCATGTAATGCACTATACAATCAGACATATACAAATTAGTTCCATTATTTTTATTTTAAAAATATTTTTGGTCATCATCTTTATTTCTCAAAAGGTAACATTTTTGTAAACCCATTTTTTTTCTTACCACATAACTATTCTTAAATTGTCCTTGTCCAGACTTTTGTAAGTCATCAAGGCCTATTTTTTTATGAATGATAATTCTGGAATAGCATTTTAAAAATTTTACTATCTTAAATGAAGAATAATTTATTTTTATAATAATATTTTAAAAGTCAATTGATTTGAACAGATTTAGTGCGTCCTCCCGTCCAGCAGGAGGCGCTGTTCCAATCGGAGTGAATCGCTAAACTCCGCAGGTCCCTTTAACTGAACTCACATGGAACTCCTGGCCGGTTCTGTCCCGCGTGCAGCCCGTCCGAGCGTTCACCACCAGACCAGAGCTCGCGGCACCAATCTTTCGCCTCCCCAACTTTGCACGCAACTATTTAAGAGCCATTATTTGCGGCAAGCTCTGTGCCTGGCATCTAAAACTCCACAGAAAGACTTTGTTTACGCATTTGACAGCTGTAGCACGCTCGGGTAGCCGGCCATACCACCAAAAGACAAGCTTGTCTTTATTTAAAACATTAACGATATCACAAAATTGATCGATCATTAGAAAGCTTTGGTGACAGCTATCAAGGACAAGGATGACGGAAGAACTCGAGCAGATTCTGTCACAGCTGACACAGCCCGACAATGCTGTTATCCAGCAGGTAACGCCTCTAACAACTTTGTTGAAGCTAACACTATTTTATTGAAATATGACAAGTGTGCAAACTAACGCCAACGGTTAAAATAACGGTTATCAAACCAAGTTGGCTAAGAAGCTAACGGTCGAAAATACAGCCGATTAACGGTCAGTTCGTCCTATTATTACTGTTCAAGGTGTGGAACAACTACCAGTAAAGCATCTAACATATACTTGCGGGTTGTTGGTCATTCTGTTCACTGTGATTTCTATGTTATATTAGTGACAGCCTTCATTATTCACAATGGTCTGTTCTGTCCCCTTTTAGGCCACAGCCCAGCTGAAACAGGCTTTTAAAGATCCGGCTATCATTCCAGCCCTGTGTTCGGTCATGAGTGGCTCCCAAAACCCTCAGGTAATAGTTAGAGTATGAACATTATAAAAAGATAACAACAACAAAGTATTCTACCATAGAGGAGTAACTGAAATATGAAGAAGTGAATGTGAGACTGAGAGAAAGAAGTTGTCAGTGTGTGTTTTTATCGTTTAAACTTTTCATTCACCACTTTCCATGAATCTGCTTCAAAACATGTGCCTCTTACAATAATAATAAATTTGATTTATAACTGCGCAGAATCAAAACAACAGCAAAGAACATATAAGATAATATAAAAATGATATAAAAAAGCTTCTCTAAAAAGGAACGTTAAATGAATATTAAACTCTTGTGAATAGGAAACTATGAATTGGATTTCTACATCTGTTGGGAAATAGTCTGATTTATTATTAAATTACAGGATCTTCTTGCTTTAACAGATCTATGTAGCCACTTTACTTATAAACACTGTTGATAGAAACTAATCTACAGGAAATCCTTTCTTTGTTTTTACTGTTTGCGTGCAGATTCGCCAGTCAGCTGCAGTGATGCTGAGGCTGAGAGTGAAGAAGCACTGGAAGAAGATCAGCCCTAATGACAGAGAGAGGTTTGCTTTGTTCACAAATTCACTTTCCAGCTTTTATAGATCAGGTGCAATTGGTTGTAAATGTGATGTTACTGGTTTCCATGCAGCCTAAAAGCAGTGGTGTTGCAAGCCTTCATGCAGGAAGCAGAGTAAGCATTTTGATGTTTTTGAAAGTGACATGAAAGAAATATAACGATCACTTCATTACATACATGAGATGTCTGTGAAATGTCATTTTGACCTGCTGCTTGTGTATCCCTGCTTTGCAGCCACACAGTGCAGCACTCGCTCTCCCAGCTGTGCGCAGTCATGGTTAAACACGAGACACCGGACCGCTGGCCCGCCCTGATGCAGCTTCTCAATCAGGCAACTAAGAGCTCCAACCCTCACGACAGACAGGTGCACTTATTAATAAGCAAGTCTCTAGTATTTTTATATTTCTTGTTTTGTATGTGAAGACTAATCACTCATCATTGCACAGGTTGGCCTCCTGTTGCTGAATAAGGTGATAGAGTCCAACCCTGAGCCGTTCAAGCCTCACTATTGTGAACTGCTACAGCTGCTGGCTACTGTGCTGCAGGACCTCAACAACCCAACAGCTTTGTACTACTGCATCCTCACCATCACAGCCATAACTGGTTATACTGGGACCGCTGAGATGGTGAGACAACCCTGCTGGTTTTTTCTTTAACCTTTGCCAGCACCAGGACTTCCACATTAGAAGTGGATCTATAAATATTTACAAGTGGAAAAGTTTAACATTTTATCATTCTTAAGATAATCACACATTATTTTCAGAATATTGCCATCTAAGATCTTAATTCTAATCTGATTGTGGACATTCTGAAAGTCTTAGGCCCTGTATAATGGCGGATATTGTGTTTTACTGTTTTACAGAAGCGGATGCAGTCCATCATCCCAAGTCTGATTGTTGCTCTGAAGCACCTGATCAAGGCCGACCAGGTAAACTGATTTGGAATATTTCGCTGCTTGTGTGTTTCTGCTCAGATGTGAGGCTGTGATTGAATGGTTGGTTTTGTCTCTCATCAGGATCAAGCCAGTGAAGCCATGGAGGTGTTTAATGAGCTCATGGATATTGAGGTGTCCATTATTGCACCTCATGTTGCCGACATTGTCCATTTCTGCCTGGAGGTAGGATCAGACGTTTGCTTTTACAACGTTTTTCTAAGTTTCATGGTCTGTGTTTTAACATGTAAAGTGTGTTTGTGTTAGGTGGCCAGCAACACAGCTCTGAGCGACTCGCTACGAGTGAAAGCGCTGTCCTGCATCACATTCCTCATCAAGCTAAAGAGTAAGGTAGAGTCATCCACAAGCTCCTATAAACATGTGGTCAACATCTGTCCTCCGAATGGTTGTGAGTAACACAACACAAGCAACATCTACTGCATCTGCAGTCACAGAGTCTCAGCATTAAATACATGGTTATCTCTTATGTCATTGTTTATACCAATTCAAAGGCAAAAGTCTATATTTGAAATTCCTACGAAGATGTTCTTTGTTTTAATATTGAGTTTAACATACCTTCAGAAGAGTCTGATAAAATTATCTTATAGAAAATCATAAACTTCTATGTTATATTTTTATTTACAAAATGTGTTTGATGATCATGTTTTCATAAAACAGAGCCAAAGTAAAAAGCAGCACTTCTAACTGAAATAGAATAACTTTCTCTGGGTTGCAGACGGTGTTGAAGCTGAAGCTGCTGAACCCCATCCTGCAAGCCATTTTCCCTATTCTGGTCGCAGCTCCTCCACCCGGGGAGCACGACCCTGAAGATGAGGAGGATGACAGTGGCAGTGGAACAGACAATGAAAATCCCAAACACTGCGCTGCTCAGGTTGAGAGAAGTTTTTCAGTTTTGTTTTCATGGACTGTGATTCATCATTGCTTTGCAGAATGGTAACATTTCTGTGCAGAACCAAGAACATCCAACTTGTCTTGTTTGCCTGTTTCCAGATGATTGACACCATGGCGCTCCACATGCCTCCAGAAAAGCTCTTTCACCACCTTGTAAGTCATTTAGATGCTAACTAGCTGCTGAGCAGAACCTGACTGGTGTAGCTGCTCATCTCTTTGTGTCTTGTGCATCAGATCCCCCTCACTCAAAGCTGCCTAACCAGTGACAACCCCTATCAGAAGAAGGGGGGTCTCATGTGTCTGGCTGTGCTGGCTGAAGGATGTGCAGACCACATACGCACCAAGTATGTCCAGAAACTCGTCCCTCGGATTCAGCTTTTATTCATCAATTGCAGGATTTTTTGTCCTAAAAGTTGTAACAATTATTAAGATTTCAGGATCAGATTTCAGTTTCCCCCTTTTTCTTCATAATGATGACAGGATGCTGTCATCAGTGCTGCAGACGGTGTGCCAGAGTCTTTCGGACAGCAATCAGGTTGTGCGCAGTGCTGCTTTGTTTGCCCTCGGACAATTCTCTGAACATTTACAAGTGAGTGATCATCACTGTTTTTTTATATACCACATGCAGTGTTGTGCCGTGCAATTATCCTAAATAATATGCTTATGTTCACCATGTGTTCCTCTGTTTTGTTTTTTACTCTTCTTCCTAGCCTGAAGTGAGTAAATACTGTGCAGAGTTGATGCCGTTGCTGCTGGGTTACCTTTCATCCCTGAACCAGGCTAAAGTCAGCCATGTCACTAAAGCCTTTTATGCCCTGGAGAACTTCATGGAGAATCTAGGTAAATGGCTCAGGGATTCACCAGTTGGCTGTTTAACTCATGCACCATTCCACCTTATAGTAGACATCAAATCCATGCAGAAAGAAAACCAGTTATTTCATTTAACAGGAGCCGACATCGAGCCCTACCTGCCCACTCTGATGGACACCATGTTGTCTGCTCTCAGCAACACCGACAACATCAAGATCAAAGAACTGGCTGTGTCTGCCATTGGTGCCATAGGTAAGAATTTATCCAGATTTGAATCCCACTGATAAGCAAAGCATGGCCCCCAGTCAGCGCATAAAACAAAGAGGGGGGATTTTCCAGCGCATTATGTTGACTAATTATTTATTCAACACTTTTAAATCAGTTTTGTTTCCAAAATCAACTCATTACATAACTCCTAGCATCAGTTTGCCGGTAAAAAGATGCTTTCGTGATCAACTACAAGCTATCAGACACATTTTCAGAGTTGCTCATTTCCTGAATTGCTGTCACCGACTTTATCAGCTAATGCTGCCAAGGAGTTGCTGGTTCCCTACTTCCCCCCAATCATTGAAAGCCTGAAGGGTTTCCTGACCGCCACCACAGAGGAGATGAGACCTCTGCAAACTCAGTCTTTGGGTAGGTAACCTCTCAGCATGAGCTCTAAGCTTAAAACTTTGCTTTTCTCTGTCCACCTAACTGCTTTGTGTGTTGTAATACAGTTTCCTATGGTTTTAAATCACTGTGTACTCAAGCTGAGAAAGTAACAAACTTGAATAATTGGAAGATTCTGATTTGTTTTCCCTGTTAGACACTCTGTCCGTACTGGCCCGCACCATCGGCAAAGACGTCTTCAGTCCTCTTGCAGCAGAGTGTATTCAGCTGGGCTTAAACCTCACCAACACCATCGATGACCCGGACCTGAGGCGCTGCACGTATGGAGTCTAGTTTTATTTCTTCACAGACTGAAACCATCGCTAAGATTCTCACATCTCCTTGTGTCTCCGTCTGACAGGTACAGTCTGTATTCTGCCGTGTCCACAGTCAATCCTGAGTGCTTGACTCCCCACCTCACTCCCATCACTACTGTAATGCTGCTCGCCTTAAAGTCCAATGAAGGCATCACGGTACAAACAGCCTGGAAACGCTTTCTGAAACTTTGTCATTGAAATGCTTCTGTGTCTGACGTTTTATCTGTGTCTTCATTCCAGGCTCACCTGGAAGAGGATAAGACCTTCGTCCTGCTGGATGAGGAGGACGACGATGATTACAACAACGAGGAAGGAAAAGCTACAGAGGAGTTTTTGGAAGATGAACCAGAGACGGATCTCCATGATGTTGCAGGGTTTGTTCATGCGCACACAGATGCACATGCACCATTCCTGTTGCCCGGGCGACTGCTCTGACCCGGCTCGGTGTTTCAGGTTCAGCGTAGAAAACGCCTACATCGATGAGAAGGAGGACGCCTGCGACGCTCTGGGAGAGATCGCCTTCAGCACTGGGTGACTGATACTTAAAGATTTGAATCATTTTGTTGTAAAAACCTGTTTCTCTAACTTAGTCTTTATGGTGTGTGTGTGTGTGTTTGTGTGTGAAATGTGGTTCTCCCTGACAGCGCTGCCTTCCAGCCCTTCCTGGAGTCCAGCTTCCAGCAGGTCTATGAGATGAGAGATGTAAGTCAGCCTGATCATCTCTCTGTGTTTGATGCGTACAGCGTGTCCACGCAGGTTTGGGTCAGTCGGGTCATTAATGTCAGTCTGAACTTCTATCTGTTTACTCTACATGCTTCATCCTACTCAGAGAAGCATCGCAGTGTGTCACAGATCCAGTGCAGGACCAACCCACAGAGACATGGTTAACATGTTTACATAGGAATGACCGGCTAACCCAACAGTTAACCAAACGCCTTCTGGCATGTAGGACAGTGCTGATGTGTTTTCCTTCTGACTGCTCTGCATCATGAAATTTCTTTTAAGAAATATGTTGATCACAGATTTATCCTGCAGGTTTCGCCCTGTAGAACCAGTGGAGTTTGTTGTACATTAGTTTCTAGGTACATTGGTAGAAAACTAGTGCATTCTGAAGGCAGGGAATCGCCGTTATGAAGCTTGAACCAGGAACACGAATTACTCCAGTGACCTGTCGTTTGTCTTTATGTGTTAATGTGAATGTTTGTTCTGCTGTGCTGTCAAACTTAATGGCTTCCTCTGCCTCCCCAGTTCCCCCACGAGGACGTGCGCAGGGCAGCACTGGGAGCCATGGGCCAGTTCTGCCGAGCTCAGCACAAAGTGTGGACAGAGAATCCTACTGATGCCAACCACCAGGGTAATGCTGAACACACGGATGGACAAATGGGCCACGCTGCTTTCAGGCATACAAATGAATAATTAAGTTAAAATAGAGAGAACACCCCTCTTTTTTTCTTTTTTATTAAAAGTAAAAATAACCTCAGATTAACATTACACTATTATTGTTTTAATTAAAATCCAGAGCAAAATGCTTCAGTAGTTTTTGGGTAAAAAAAAGCCACCATCATCGATGGATCTCCGATTAACTGATCATCAGCGGGTATCGCCTATAAAAGCAAAGACTTGGGTAGTTATGTAGTTTGACTCGGAGCTTCTCTGGACACCAAAGTGCCAGACAGGATACTGATCATAAACCGAGCAGAGAGAAAACGGCACCATCAGAAAGCCATTCGAAGCACAGCCTCTCCATCTGTGCTCGGGTTTTGTTAGACCTGTAATATGTCTTGTGTTCATTACGACCTGACACATTACCTTAGCGGTTGTGCCTATTCCAGATATTATTTTTTCATTTTGAAGAAGTCATATAAGAATTCTCCATCCACCCCCTTGATCTCGTGTCTCTCACCAGCCCTGCTGAAGTTACTGGACGTGGTGCTTCCTTGCTTTTTGGAAACGGTGCGAACGGACCCCGAGCGGCAGGTCGTGATGTCGGTCCTCGAAGCCATGAACAACGTGATCAAGTCCTGCAAGGAGGAGGTTTTCAAAAACCCGTCACGTCTCAAAGAGATCTGCAGTGTCATACGCAACGTGCTCGCCAAGAAGGTTAGAGAAGAAGCTAGCGAGGTTTTATCACCAAGATGACTGAAAAAAAAGAAAAAACAATCACTCATTCTTAATTTGTTGTCTCTGTTCAGACTGCTTGTCAGGCCGATGGTCACGATGAAGCTGATGATGAAGATCAAGAGGTGCTGCGATCACTCATGAACGTTACATGAACGTCTGTCTGCACATTTTTCATCATAGTCTCAGTTTATAAGTCATTTTTTAGGCAAATCTGCTACTTGGCATGTTTTATATGAACAGAGGAAGAAATCCAGCTTCTGTTGCATCAGAGTGACTGTGGTGTAAAACTGAGGCGTTCCTCTCTGCCTGCTCCATCAGTCAGCATGCTTTCTGTCCACCTACCATCTGTTTCAGGCAGAGTATGATGCCATGCTCCAGGAATTTGCAGGGGAAGGAATTCCCTTGTTGGCCTCGTCTGTCCCTGCAGACAAGTTTGCTCCTTTTCTCAACGACCTGCTGCCTCCCATCATGAGCAAAGCTGTGAGTGTAGAAACTACACCGCAGACTTAATCCAGACTTATTTAAGTGTCTGACTACATCGATGCAGGAAGAGACGGCCGTCTCCTGATGCGCTGTGATGCTTTTTATCTATAAAGAAATCCTCATGCACCGTGGCAGACCGATCCTTTTCCGTGGGAACTATCGGGGAAATCCTCCAAGCCTTGGTGAGCGCGCCGGGAGGCCGAGGGCTGGCCGGCCGACTGTCCAATCGCCTGCTTCCTGTGCTGGTAGCCGGAGTGAAGGACAGCGATGCTGAGGTCCGCAACAACAGCGTGTTTGGGCTGGGAAGCCTGGCCGAGGCAGCCGGACCCATCATCGTATCGTATCCTTACCTTTGTGTTTTGTTTGGGCTCTGTCTGGAAGGAGTGTTACAGGGAAAAAAGCAGTCGAATAAACAAGCTAATCCTTAGCGAGGTGGCCCTCAGAGACTTTCCCATGATGCTGTCTGTGTTTTCCAACCTGCTGGTCAGGGAGTCTGACCTCAGGGTGATTGACAACCTGTGTGCTGCCCTCTGCAGGATGATGATGAGCAACGTGAACGCTGTTCCTCTGGAGCAGGTTTGTTCTGGCTTGCTTATTTAAACATGACCAAAGCATCTTCTGAGTAAGAGGAAATGACACGGTGCGTTCACTGGCAGGTCGTACCTGCCGTGGTGACCCATCTCCCACTGAAAGAGGATCTCGAGGAGAATAAAACGGTGTACAAGTGCCTGGCCATGCTCTACAAACACAGCCCTGCCCTGGTACCGTAGCAGCTCCTTTTCCTTCTGGTGTAACAGTGATAAAGGACTCGTGTCTGGTTTTTATTCTGTGGCTAAATCACCAGAACAGATGTAAAGATCACAATCGCAACAGTCTTTTTTTTAAATTTTTTTTATTGAATTTTGTGTTAAAAAATACATTTTTATTCAAGGATTGCACTTAAAGAATTTTTATAAATGCAGCTCTTAACATATTCTTCCGTTTTTTGTTTTAGGTTGTGAATTTAATGAAGCCCATAGTTTCTGCTTCCAGTGTAGTGATCGACAACAAAGATGTGGATGAAGGTGATCATTGGATTCTTTTAAAAACTTGATGTATTTAATATTTTGTGTTTGTATATCTAAAGTTTACTGGGCTGTAAGGCTCCGCTTTGTATTCTTTTCTGTTTTTACTCATCTGTCCTCAATGATTTGCTGTCATGCTGACTCCCGGAGCTTCTCCCCTCCTTCTCTGCAGAAACTAAGAACACTCTGGTTGTACTGATGAGAGAATTCGCTCAGAACCACGGCGCAGTCTTCCAAGCTGCTGTGAGCTCCCTCCCAGCAGAGAAGCAAGCCAGACTCAGCGCGGCCGTCAGCGCTTCGTAGCTGAAACCCACCCTTCCTCCCTCCGCTTACAGACAGACGATGAATTTTTATACTGTAGGTGGGGAACGGGACATTTGTGCGTGACGTTTCCCCAGAATGATCTAAATGCTGCTCCTGAGCTGTTCTACTAAAGTTCTAACATTCAGCGCTCTAATTTATTTGCTTCTGCGTTCAGCGTTAACGTTTTATTATTCAGAGAGTTCTGCTTTACTTTTTGTTTTTGTATGACGGTTTCCTGTTATTCCTGTCAGATGAACTGCCCCCCCCATGACTTCATTTTCAAAGCTTTGAATCTCCTGATAAATCCTGACCATTTTTCTTTTTCACCTCCTAATTCAAAGCTAATTGACTTTACATTCAAAACGCCATGAATTCTACTTTACTTCACCTTGTTCACACATCTTCCTACTCGACTCCATGGGTTGGTTTGGAGATGTTAGAAACTCTGCTGTGAAACTGCAGAGCTCAGAATAACTACACATTGTTATTAAAAACAAGAAGCACTTAGTTTACCTCAACTTAGAATTTACACCTTGACGCTGAAATTTTTTAGTATAAAATCTATCCTACAACACAAAATATAAAAAAGGCAAACAATGCATTTTACAAATGCGGCAAAGCTCCAAGCTTTTGACAGCCAGTTAATTTCGTGCAGTCCTGCCTCACTCTGACATTTTCAAGACTAAATAAATGCAAATGTTTCATACGCATCCATCAGATTGCACTTTTGGTTTTTCTTGTTTTTCCCCACCGGACATCTCTCCTCAGATCTCTTTCTGACTCTGAGCCTAAGTGAAGCCAGGCTGCTGTTTTTCCAGGTCTAACGTCATGGTCATCTCCACAGGCGCCAGTCCGTTCTCCCCCACTGTGGACGGAGACAAAGACACGTTTTTAAGCCAAGAAAATGGACAAATGCAACACATTGATATCTGCTATGGAGGAAACATTTAGGATCATGTTTTGGTGCTTCTGACTGTGGTGCATGGAGATTCATGACTGGAGTTAAACATGGCTGTAACATATTCCTGACCTCTCTGCTTCCAGGGCAGAATGTCCATCCCTGTACGGCAGAAGGAGCGGTCCGTGTGTGCCTCGGTGCTGTATAAGACCTCCTGGAGCTGCTTGTCTCCCGGCTTCTGTGCTTTCACCCGCACCTTAAAGCAACATGAAAACATAGAACTAGTTCAACTTAAACCCACTCAGACCCCTTTTCCTCCCACTTCAGATGAGTTTTAGTCCTACCTCCAGGATGGTGATCTCCTTCTCCTTCAGCTTCCCCGCTTTGTTCTTCACCTGCGTCTTCTTGGTGTCCACCCACACTACCCTCTCCTTCACCTCTGACCTGGACACACAAACACAGATGTTAATGAGTCCACGCTAAAACAGCCTCTCGGGAGTCCCTGAGAAATGGCCGACTCACTCTTGGATGCCCAGATCGGCCAGCGTCGTGTCCAGAAAGGGGAAGGGTTGGTGAGCTGGATCAAGCTGAGCCGGATCGAGCTGAACCTCGATGGGCAGCGTCAGCGACATGGGAATGTCCCGCTCCACTTCAACGCGCACAAACACCCCCTGCGGCTGGTTGGGTCTTCCATTGGCCTCTCCTTCCTCCAACAAGCCCTTTTTCTCATCTGCTGCCAGCTTGACTCTGTTCTGAGCTCTAAAAGCAAAAAGATGTGCCTCTCTGCTCCCTTTTGTTTATACTCAGGGTGTTCTCTCCGTGATGGACGCTCCCTTTCTGCACCTTTCACAGCCGGCGTTGGAGCACACTCGGGGGGGATGATTCAGAGCTCTATGTGATGATACAGACCTGTGGAAAGTGTCTGTTGCTTGCAGCCTTGTGCTCTGCCCTCCAGGCTGATATAAGCAGCTGGTGTGAGTGTGTGTTATGTGTCGCTCAGATGTTAGGTTTATTAGACTGTCAGGCCAGTGATGGACTGATGGGGCCGTTTGTGTTGCCAGGTGCCTGTACATCATCAGCCTGAACAGTCGGGGTAAAGTAGGTGTAACGTTTCTGCAGAAAACTTTGGATGTTTCCAGGTTTGCTTTGATTTGACCTGCATTTTAAACGATTACATGAGTTCACATGAACTGACTTCAGGTTCAAACCTGAGCAGATTTACGAGAGAGTAATGAGACGATGCTCGCCACCACATCTGGTCCTCCTGTGCCCTCCGTCTCGTTTCTGGTGAGGTGAACAGAAGGTTCAAGTATGAGCTTTTCACTCCGGTGTCACATTTCCAAGTTCATACGGCGTGTTTTGTATGGGCTCTTGTGTAATACGAAACAAAGATCTCTTACTAAAATGAGGGTCCAGCATGCCTTTTTAACCCTTTCAAGTGTGTTAGAGAAAAATGTTTCTTTTTTTCCCTAAACAAATGTTAGAGGAACCAGTTCATTATATATTAATACTAGTCAAAACTTGAACCAGTATGGGATCCTTTTGGTATTACATGTCCAACGATTGACTATAGTCATTGTATACATATCATAATTTCAGGATTCTTAATTTTCATTCATTTTTTTCATTTTTAGGTAGCTGATGGGACTTTTGTTTAACTCATGTAACTGTGACAAGGTTTTTGGGGACATTACTGATTCTGAGCTAAATTTTGCTAAATTCACTGAATTGATTTTTTTTCCCATTTAACAATCATTGCTAATTAAAATAATTCCCTGTAATGACTTGAAGACAGTTGCTACAGCTTTACTTACTTCAATGCCGGGTTAACATACTTGTTTTTTGGCATCAGTCAGACTTTTTATCACTATAGTATTTCATGTTATTTTGCTGTCCTCATACCTCTCAGATCTTGTGTCTGTTCCCATCCAGCCTGTGACCCTGCCTCCACCGCACTGCGCTGTTTGTAAACACGGTGAAATCACGCTAACATTTCCTTCCAGTGACGAAACGGCAGAGGAGGCGTTGGCTCAACTGCGAATCTCCCTGGTTTTTGTAATGTCACACAAACGATCAGGCTGCTTTTCAGCAAAGTGTCATTAAACTGTGTATGTTTTTACAGAAATATACACAAATGCAGCCCAGCAGCTATGAAATGCTGCACATTTACTTCAAAACATGTAGCAGAGGATGTTTCCTGGCACAACACTGCGACCTGATCCTGTGTATCGCATGTAGAGGCGACAAAGTGATCATTCTAACACGCTGGTGTGAATTAGGTTTTCTGCTCCTGGTCTGCAGCGCTGACCTCAGCTCAGGCCTCTCCGTCACAAAGAGGTGCCACGTGGATCTGCTCCCACTCTAAAGTACACAAACACTTCAATTGTGCAGAGTTACTGAGGCATGAGGTCAGACGGAAGTTTTCTGCCAGCGAGGCACAACCTGGTCCCATCAGAGGCAGAAGATAAACTTCTGCTCGCGTCTGATTTATGTCCATGTGTTTCTGCACGATAAACAGAACTCGAAAATGTAAACTGGGATTTATTTCTCTGCATTTTAGTCCAGAGCGTCGTCTAAATGTGAGATTTCATTTTGATAGAATAACAGTAACAACAGATAAAAGGTATCAAAATCCATACAGAACATTTCTTAATCAACTTTCCCGGTTCAGACACCAGAAACGGTTTATAAAATAGTCTGTTAACTCAGTAAAAACACAACCATATGATGGAACTAAAATCATTTTAAAAAGTTTTAAAAACCTTTAAAAATGTTTAAAATCCGAGGGGAAAAAAACGTATTTAGAGTAGTAACTTTCCTGAATGATTTTAGAGAAAATGCATAAAAACTTGAACTTGTTAATAAAAACTGACAGGATTAAATTCATTGGAGGATTTAGATAAAAATGCACCGGCTATTAACTGTAACTATGGGAACGCAGGATGAGACAGTCTGCGCTCAGTCTGCCGTCAGAAAGCAATTGGTTTCATGAAGATGGTATCGTACGGCTCCGTCTGACGAGCAGTAACATGTTTGGCTGACAGCAGCTCTGTGGATGAAAGATCAACACAATGATCCTCTGATTAAAAAAAAAAACATTTTACAGCCTCAAAGCTTATTTCTCAACACAAAAATGACGATCAGGGAACGGGAACATTGTGTTCACAGCTCCTTTTCCTCACCCAGCAGTTTGTACAGTGTGCAAGCTGCAGTGGAGCGGTCAGCCTCTGGGGGCAGCAGAGAGTCAAAGGTGACCTTGCCAAGCCTCTGCAGGGAAGTGATCCAGCTGCAAAAAGAAGTGGTGTGAGCAGAGCATGCAGGCTGTTTTAAGTCCTTTCAAGAACATAAGCTTCCATTAAATCCTCCCAGACCAGAACTGTGTTAAACTACGTATCACACTTGTAATAAAACATGTTCATTCATCATGGTGACACACTGGCCACTATTATATATTCACACAGGAATCTACATACGAGAGGTGGTGAAATGATTCAGTTAGAGAAACGTGGCTCAGGCTTATCCCTCACGTCTGCTTTGTACTTTGAATTTCAAAGCAACTACTCAGAAAGTAGGTCAGCCTGCGACGCAGGAACCAGAATCTCCACACCTGAGCATAACTTAACCTTTGTAATCCAGATGGAGCATTATCAGATCAAGGGAAATGCTATAAGACAAATGTGACCACAAAAATGGTGTGACATAATGAAAAAGATGGGTGAAAGAATAAACCGTCTTTCTCTCTTAAAAAACCTTCGGCCAGGGATGAGATACGAGGTTACAACCTTCATTTTTATTGTTAGCCTGTACTGAAGGCTGTGCTCACTAGGGATGGGTATTCGGTTAAATTGTCTTCATCGATTATCAGGACAATTAACCATTGATTATTAATTGATCATAAATACCTATATAAAATTCTATATTTATAGCCTATATTTAAATAAAGTCAAAGTAGATGAAACCTAGTGTGTTTCCACATTTAGTTTTTTTATTACAAAATGACTGACTTGTGGCATCTAAATAGAATTGAACAATGGTTACACTGGAAAATATGCGCTTAAATACAACTTCAGCATCAAAGTAATGATGCAATCAATTAATCAATTAAAAAATGTAATAGACTAAAATCTTAACAATGATTACTCTTTTTTCACTTAATGATGCCCATCCCTAGTGCAATTGATAACACTGAAGCTCATCCATTCAGTCCAGTGCAACAGTTTCAAGGCTGAGAAATCGCGCATCACTTTTTCTTCCAGCCTGGAACATCACGGTTCGGCTCAGTTTTGCTTTACGCACCATCACAGACCAGAAACTGGATAGCAACACTGAAATAATGTGCACCATGGCTGATGCAGTAAAGAAATGCAACAGTCCATTAATGGGGAAAGAGAAAGTCAGACTGGCTTTTACTGGCTGAGAGAAACCTATGGTAGAGGTAGGAGGGCAATTAGCCGTCAGTAGGGGGTGCCTGAGTGGGGAAAAAAGACAAACCAGTGGAGCTTTAACTTCAAGGTTAATTTAGTGTCATTTGACATGTAAAACATAAAAGAATAAAATGTTTCTCAGACCTAGAATTAAAAATGTTTGATAAATACGGAATAACAGACTAATAAATGCCTAAAATCCAATAAAAAAAACACGTGTAAACATAAAAAATAAATCAAATACGCAGTGAAAAGTAAAAAGTAAAGTGCATTGTAGAGAACAGAGTGTTTGTGAAGTAGCAACACTTGAGGCTTGTGGAGGAGAGGGGCGAGGGGAGTGCATAGGTGGATGTGGTTCATCCTGATGCTCTGGATCTGCAGACATAATGTCCTCTAAATCACAGAGGCTGCTATTAATCATCTTTTCAGCAGGCCTGACCAGCCTATGCAGGTGTCTACGTGTCGGCCTCTGAGCAGTCGCCATGGCAAACTGTGAAAAGAAGTTCGTCCGTTCTCCACCGCACGCCGATGAAAGGAAGCCAGCACAGCCTGTTCAGCTTCCTGTGGTGATGATGCTGTTTGACATGTGCAGGCCCAGACACTTCACTGCCTTCACCACAGCTTCTCCTCTAAACTGAACACACTGACGCGTGGGAACTCCTCCTAAAACAAGACTTCTACGATTTCACACCCAAATAGAAACCAGTGACCTGGAGAGTTTGGAGGTCAATAAAAGGGAATATTGGTGCATCGCAGTGCAGTGAAACACGGTTCCTGCATCAAGCATTGATGTTTTACAGAATTATATGTGCGAGGCTGCAGAGTGCTTGGCATTAACCCTTTCATGCAGGAGCTTTAAAAAACAACCACATTTTTACACATGAAGGATTTTACTTCTACAGTGACGCTTTTAATTCTAAATTGTTTTATTTATTTGATTTATTTATATTTAATATAGTAAAATATTTAAGATTTATTATCCTGTTATATGAAATAAATATCCTGTGAAATATAGCTATGACATTGTATTTTCTGCTTATCACCATAGAAGAACTAAGGTTCAGTTTTTTAATCGAAATGACGGATGGTCTTCAGACTTTCCCTCATGAATGTAATAAAAACAATAAATGACAATATATTCTGTTAACACAACCCCTGTTTTAGCTGGAGGCGCTCTGTGGATCTACAATCTATTAGGGCTGCACAATATATCGTTTGAGCATCGTCATCGCAATGTATTTATGCGCAATAGTCACATCGCAGGTCAGATCGCAATGCACATAACAAATGAACTGTGTTTTTATCCAATTTCAAAAGGTACCTGACACACTGTGAGGAGGGTCAAATTATTATCATCAAGGCAAGAAACTGTTCAAGCAGGATTAATAACTATCCAACACATCATTAACAGCTGGAACGGTAGCAGGGAACCATCATCTTCCAATAAGTGTGGAAAGTGATGGGAAAAAATCTTCAGTGATTTTGATTGATGTTTGAACATTTGAACATTGAAATCAAATCATAAAAAATCAGGGGTCTGTTTATAAGTCAGAGAGCATTTCCATACAAACAGTACGGAAATGAGTCCATTTTAACCTTGTTTAGAGTGATGGGAGCATCAGAGTAAGAGGATGAAGTGATGCAGCCAGTAGGAACAGTGCTATGATCTGGGGTTGCTGGACTTGATCAGGGTTATTCTCTAAAGAATGGGGTCACATGATTACCTAAAAATACTGAATGATTTCACCTTTCATATTCCAGTGTGACCATACCAGGATTCACGGGGGTCAAGCTGTAAAAAGGTAGCTCGGGGAGCACAAGTAACCATTTTCCGTCCAGGTCTGAGCCACACCGAGAATGTTTGGGATGTGCTTGCGGAGGCTTAGTGCAGCAGTCCCACTCTCCCTTCATTAATATTAAATGAAAAACGAAAGCAACTCTGGGTAGAAATAAATGTGACACAGCAGAATCTTCCTGAAACCAAGAAGCTTGAACAAAATATTAGAGTGTCTTTTTTGTTATTCATTTAGACAGTGTATATTTGTTATTTATCTATTCTACAGTGAGGGACAGTGAATTAATTACTCACTAATAAGCAGCTAATGTGCAAATTTCCCATGTATGTAACAGCTTTTAAGTAGACACCATGCATGAAAGGGTTAAGGCCTTCCAGTCATGTGTTATCCTGGTTAGTGCCTGTACATTATTCATGTGCAGCAGGAAGTACCTCAGCATGTTCCAGTCCTCTGTGCCAGTCTCAGCTTCAGGCATCTCAATGTTTTCCTCGGCTATCGGCTCCATCAGTAGCTGGTTGCTCTCCTGTGGAGACCTTTGCAGACACGCTCACACTCAGAAATGTGTCTTATTATCCATCTAACTGTCCGTCTGAGACTCACCATCTACTGCTGACAGGGGTAATTGCGTCGTTTCCAGATTTATCTTCTTTGGACACGTCCAGGGTGACATCTGACACAGCTGTGCACACATGCAAATACGCGATGATTATCAGGATATTTGGAGTAAAGGATGGATTTAATCTGCTGTTTTGTCTGAGTTACGACTCACATGAGCCGTCACCAGGCAGCAGTCCTGATTCACTGCATGTCTGAGAGAAAAAAGTGCAGTTTCATCAACTAGCAGCACTTTAGATCCATCGAAATCCCTTCCACTCTGCCAACGTCTCACCAACCTCCTTGCGAGAGTACCTCCTCTTCTTCTCCTCCCTCAGTATTTCCATGTCCGACTCCGACTCTGCTCGCTGCTCCTCCACACGTCCAGGAAGGGCAGTGAGTGAGGCCTGCTTCTTCCAGTGCGACAGAAGGTCATCGTGGAGGAGAGCTGCAGAGGAGGTCAAAAGGCAAAGTTGCCAAGCTGAGAGGTTATAACAAGTTTCATTTTTTCTAAGAGGTTAGCAGTTATTTTGACACGAGCTGGGTTTAGAGCATCGGCCGTTCGAGTGATTCAGGGGAAGTTATTAACCCTCTGGGGTCTAGGGTATAAATGGCCGGTTTTGGCTACTTCTGATTTTATGCTTGTTTTTCACCTTTAAATACACTTCAACCAGCCTTGTTTGGTATCATTCTTTTCAGC
>JAVQJG010192238.1:0-12643 GCA_036024015.1 Craterocephalus amniculus | reverse complement strand
ATGCGCAGAATGACAGGAATTAACTTGGAGCAGAATTAAGTTTTACATGATAGAAAATGAGAGAGGAATTAACTACTTCGGAATGAAGAGAGGAATAAACCAGCCACTTTATTCGGAATTAAGTTTAATTCCGAATTAAATTTGCATTAGGAATTAAGTGTTTACATGGTCTGTTTAAAGCGGAATTAACTTTAATTCCGAATTAAAGAGGAATTAAAAGTCTCATGTAAATGTGGCCATTGTGTAGGACTTGACATTAAGCTCTTTGATCTATTCAATTTGAATCAGGTGTTAGAGCAGGTAGCAAGAAAAAGAAAAGTAGTCCATCAGTCACTGAGGATGTTTTTACTATATTTGGATTTTTACAGGAGATGCTAAAATTAAATGTTTTATAAAAAAAAATAGTTTCTGGTTTAAACTTCTGCTAGGGCCTTTCTGTGTGCATTGCAAGGTCTTCCTGTGCATGCTTTGGCTTTTCTCCAGCTACTTCAGCTTCATCCTAAAAGATGTGTGTTAGAGAATTGGTGATTTTAAAATAACCCTTGCTGTCCATCTCATCTGTCTCTGTGATGCACTGCTGACCTGTCCAAGGTGTGTCCCTTTTTTTGGTGGCAGATGAGAAAGGCTCAAGCCCCCACGTAACCAGAAATATGATTAGCAGGTATAGAAATGGATGCATCTGACAAAAAAAGAGATGTTTTTCTGGAAAAAATAGAGCTTTCTCTCTCATTTTAATCCAGTTAATGATTGCCTCTAGGTTTACATGGCTAGAATAAATATATTTGATGTTATCCAAAGGAGGTGAACAAATCAGTCTGAAAGACTTGATGACTAATAACAGCAGGAAAACAACAACAACGTTTGTCAGGGAAAGATACAGCAGCAGAAAATCATGATGGCCATCACTGCAACATGAAGACGAACAGCATGCCCTGTGTTTCTTCCCTGTGAGCAGATATGTGACTGACAACACATCTTTACGTACAGCCTGGGGCTGGAGAGGCTACACCTTCTGACCTTATGACTTTGACAAACCATGGTGGAAATAACGCCACAGGCCACAGCCAACCTGAGACATGTATGGTACTGTATAATCGAAACACCACTTTATTTTTGCTTGCAGATGAAAAAAATTCCACACAGACACTGATCCATTAATCTGTCAGAGTGAAGATATGCTGTAAAATGTACCTCTGTATTGATTGCACTGATGTTGCTCAAGGTGCAGAGGGACACGGAGAGCAGTAAACAGAAAAGAAAGAATAAGAGAAATGGA
This sequence comes from Craterocephalus amniculus, assembly GCA_036024015.1. Classification (NCBI taxonomy): domain Eukaryota; kingdom Metazoa; phylum Chordata; class Actinopteri; order Atheriniformes; family Atherinidae; genus Craterocephalus; species Craterocephalus amniculus. The sequence continues at coordinate 11,367 of JAVQJG010192238.1, read as the reverse complement.
AGCACAGAGGGGGAGCAGAATTTAAACATGGCCTCAAGCAAGCAGAGTGTATCTGTCTATTTTAATTTGCTTTCCTAACTATCTGATTACTGCCTGCACATGTGGATTTATTCCCTTCTCTAAATATAGCCCCGGATTATTCTAAAGCAGTGCTCTCAAGTACTTTGTTTGGTCATGAAAAGCTTCAACACAATGGAGGGCCGTGCTGAAGAAGTACTCTCTTCCATTTAAGAAAAAAAACAAATAACATAAAGATATATAGATATAGAAAATATAAATGTGTCATGTTATAGTGATTCAGAAGTTCACGGTTAATCATTCTGCAGCCTGATTTTACCATGCTAGTGTTAGCAACACAATTCTGTCAAAGGTTGACAAGGTTGTTGTTCAACAAGTTAGACACAGCTTGCAGCTAGTGATGGAGGAAAAAGGAGGAAAAAATCCATCTACCTTTTTCTTGCTGTATTTGTGTTCAGGTCAGGTTGTACAGTATAGGCAAGCAGGTCCAGGAGGAAACCCCTCATATCCCTCTCCACAGCAGCATTTCCAAGCTCCTCATGGAAAATCTTTGGTGCGACAGGATATATGATCCCTCCAGCTTGTTCTAGGTCTCCTCCCAGGTGGCTGTCACTGAAAAATCTCCAAAGGGAAGAGACTTGGTTTGTTATTCCTAATCAGATTTTAAGAACAGCAGTTCTGCTCCCACCACTTCCCATAGCCACCTTTTAAAGGGAGCTTATTTCAGCAGCTTGTAATCTTTGTGCTTCTTATTTGTATATATGCAGAACCGACTCTAGACTTCTGGGGGCCCTGCGTACCGAACCACGAGCAGCATATCAACTGTATAGAACACAAGAAAAAATTATCATTAAGTTGTCTTCTAATGATTTGCTCAGTGTTGAAAGATCAGCAGATCTGTGCTCGACTACTCTGTGTGTGCTGCATCATGGAGTGCAGATCCACAGAGCGCCTCCAACATGCGTTCACTGAAGCAGGGGTTGTGTTAACAGAATATTTTGTCATTTATTGATGGAATAATCTGAAGACTAGCTGTCATTTTCAGAGATTACACAATTGGATTAAAAATTGTATTTAAGTGTTAAAACAGACATTTGAAATTAATTTTAAAGAATAAAAGTTTAAAAAAGGGTATTGAAAATCATTTTCTGTATGGAAAAAATACTGAACCATTGCACTTCTAATACATATCACTAAATGGAATGTTTTGTTTATTTTTTATTTGATCTTTGTTCATATCCAAGAAATAAAAAAATATGTTTTAAATAAGCCACATCCCTTTTTATGTGTGGTATATAATTTGAAACAGAGCAGATGTTGGCTTTGCAACTAGCAGGTGGAATATTCATATAAGAAAGGAGTTCTTTGCAAAGATCCCTTAAAGCCACTCAGGCTCTATAGGGATTAATAACAAACACGCTTGAGTAGACTAAGACACGTGCTTCCAGAATTATTAAATGCCAAAATACCAAACCCTGAGATAATACATAATTTCACATATTTATGTGAATGCCAACCCTTTACTTCTGCCAAAAAACTGGAATAAGTGGAAGCGAAGGGATGAAAGCAAAGGATATTAATCATGATGCCGACTATGGATGGATTTCATCGTGTAAAATACGAATGGGGACATCATTGTGGCCTTGAAAGGGAGATTCACACAGCTTAGATTACATGTATGTGTCAGATTAATCCAAATGTTTTCCTATGTGAATTGATTTCCTGTTCCTCCTTGATTGATAAGCTGGACACCCTCATCTATTAGTTTTGCTCCTCAGGATGGAAGGGACAGAATGCTTTTGCATCAAGAGTCTGCTTCTATGTGCATATGTGTGTGTGTAACGTGTGTGCATGCTAGAAGGCAGCTGCCTGTCTAACATTGTCTAGACAGAGTCATGTGCTTGCATACTGAGAGAGGAGGTGACATCCTGAAAGCTGCTCGTCTTGATAATTTTCTGCAACACTCGTTCTGCTGCGGCGGAAACCGAAAAGTTAGCTGCTGAAGAACTTTTTTTTTTAAATTACAGGGATTTAAAGCAAAGATCAGCTTTTTAGCATAAAACACTCAAACATAACAGCATCGAGTTAAGGGGATTATGATTATAAGGCATGCAAAGTTTTCAGTACAATACTATCAACAGTATGCATGCTCCACTGTGTCTTCTCTGGGTGTTTTCCATCACATATGGCAGAACTGATGTCATAAACCGCTCATTATTCACTGTACATAAAACCCCAGAAAAACTTTGAATGTTTCTGCATGAAAGGTCTGATACAGCTTTGACTTCAACTTCTCAATACCCAGCATCTCCTTTCAATCTTTAATGGAATCACCACATACACCATCCCAAATCAGCCCCCATAATGCCTTGCTGTCTGCATGCCTGCGGGTTATGTCTGCGCCACGCTGTAATGGTTGCCCCTTATCTGACACACAGTTATGCAAATATTAGGTTCCACCAGAATATCTGGTGACAGGAGTTTCCCTTGCTCTCTCCGCTTTCCCTGATTATGCAGTGATAGGCTCGCTTGGCCTGGAATAGACTACTGGCGTGGAAAAGTGATTAGTCATATCTTGTGTTCGCAGCAATGTAAAACCCATCGCTTGTGCGCATGTCATGCTATTGGACATTTGGAGACGGATGAAAAATTATTTCACGCCACTGGCTCGGGTTTGTAATGTGCTACGCTCTCTGTTTACTAATAATGGCTTATTGATGCTTAAAAAACTGGACAAGCGGGCAAAATTCCTCTTTTCTAACAAGACATTAAAGCCCTCACTTCGGAATCTGAGATCGGATTAAGGTGCGAAAGTAATTAATGAGCTTTTCACGTCATGCATCATTGAATTTTAATTTTTGTACTTTGACCACAAGCCCATTTTGGCTTGTGAGTAAGACAGAAGCCCACACAGTCATTACTGCATACTATAAATTTACATAGTAAAGGAAAGTTAAGAGTCGTTCTCAACCCCTTCCATGGAGGCTCCAACTTGCCTGAGAGCAGTTTGGTTTTTAAAGCACAGCTTATGTGTCAAGGAAACTCACTCGTATTAAAACTGTTCCAAAATTCAGGAAACTGCAGCCCAAAACTTTATGTGACTAACAGCGAGAAAGTGACAGAAAATGAACATATATAAAATCATCATGACATAACAGGCATATTAACTTGGGTTTCACACTCACATAAACACCTCTTCAATAAAAGTAAATAATCTGATGTGATACAACAACACGCCAGCACTACTGATCAAAGTGTAAGAGAAACTAATCCATCTTTCAAATTCAAATGTATTAGGGAAAATTATTTCAATCAGGGCCCTTGACATGTTTGGTGGTTTAAGTTAAAAAGAACCTATTTCAATATAAAAATATAAACCCACAGGTTGAATAAAGAAGAACAGATGTTTGAGTATTTAATGCAAAAGGAACTGAATTTATCTGCTCATCTCAGTGACCTGACTGTAATAGTCAGACTTCCTGACCATCATTCATGCTGGACAAGACAAGTTAAAAACAAAATAAAATAGAATACCTGGATTTTCTTGTGTGAGTACCCCAGTACAACCTTGTTATATTTCCCACTGCAACTAAAAGCTAATGTAATTTTATGGTGCGTTCGTTTTGTCCTCAGAAGTTGGATTTTCCGAGATCCAAGTTGGAAATACCAACCTGAACGCTCCATGAATTCGGAAATCCGATTTGGACAGTAGTCCCAACAACCACGACTTCACCTAGTAAAGATGGCTGCCCAACAAATCAATGGTGACTGAAACCAAAAATAAACAGATTGATGTTTTAATGGTCTTGTTCAACTGTACTTAAATTAGAGTCAAACGTAGAGCTTTGTAACTACTATGCAGAGATTAAGTTTACAAAATGCACGCATGTTTGAACGTTACATAAAAGGGATGTGATCTCTCTGCTAACACAAGAAGCTGTTTGTTAACATGTTTAGCCTCTGAAATTATGACCAACTAAGGAGATGCATAGCGATTTTGCAAGTTTTCCGACTTCCGACGCTCTCAACTTGGATGTGATGTAATTCCCAGTTCCAAGTTCCAACCTCTGAGACAAATGGAACACAGCATTACTCATGACTACTTCAGGGTGGGATTGTGTGGCAATTTAGCTATTTAGACTGTATTTACAGTAGTATCTGTTGTCAAAGATAAATGAAATAAGAAGTTTGTAGAACCCATGAGAAGATGCCAACCGTGGAACAGAGGCAGCATATTCAATAATATTGTACAATCACGGATGAGGATATTCTCTAGAGGTTTCTTAATTTTGGTTGTGGTGGTTAATCATGCTATTCACTTTTGTCTTTAAACCAAATCAAATCAAACTTTATTTTTAAAAGCACTTTTCATACAAAAAGAGATGCAACACAAAGTCCTCCACAAAGATACAATTCCCCATCCCAAGACCCCTAGACCCACAAACACACACTCAACACAAAGGCACACACATGCTCATGTATACACACAGCATATTAAACAGAATTGTGATATGGCAAGGTACCGAGAACCACCTGTGGTTGGCCCTCCACGTCAAGGGGCAATAGTCTGCGGACGCAGAAAACCCTGCTATAAAGACGATAAAAACCTATTTTTGTAACATTTTGTGAGGAATGAAAGTAAGCCCAGAGTAAAAAATTATGGTTGTTTACACATTGTGATGGTTTAAAATCTTTTGGCAAAAGTTTTTCTCTCTGGTTTTCAGGACCAGTAACTAAAACATCTGTTTTGTCCTGGTTGAGCTAAAGGCAGTTCTCTGCCATCCATCACTTGATGTCTGAGATACAGTTAAAAAGAGGCATCGAGGGGCTTCGAATCATCAGGAGACACAGCTATTTACAGCTGGGTATCAGAAACTATTAATGTTTACCACTGCATCACCTTAAACCCCAAACTTTTAAGCCCGGACATATTTTCATCTTAGTTTAAAAGATAAGCTGTTTATAGACAAAGTACCATTAGCACTACTTTAGAGACATTCTCAGCTGCTAAAAGAACCACTTTGTTTATTAGCTGGTTAGTTTCTCTATGTTTTAATCTAAACTAGGGAGCACAAGGGAAATTTTAACAGGTTTTCTCATTTAAATTACTTGTAGCAACAACAGGGTTTGTGATTGTAGAAATTCAGGGTCAAATTAATCAGTAACTTAAAACATTTGCTAATTATCTTTAATCCTCATCTTTCCTCCATGTAGCCTATTATCCAAAGAAAAACATTTAAAGCAAGAGTTTAGAGCTGAAACTAGCTTCACAGAAATATTCAAATTGAAACAGTAGGAATAAGCATGAGATGAATGAGACATGATGAAATGTGAATACGAGCAGCTTCCTTTAATTGGTCAGATAATGTGTTCAGGTGACTCCATCTGGTCGTAGAAAGGTCATGTATGCCTTGACTTGGTCAAGTAATGGTGCCAGGCAGGGATGGTGAAAGCACAACTGAGGGAATGTAGTAGAAGAGTACGTAAGGAGCAAAATAACAATCAGCCCCTTGTTCTTTTCTCTCTCTCTCTCTCTCTCTCTCTCTCACACACACACACACACACACATAATGCTCTCCCTGCTCTCTAACCCGCACAAACTCCATCTCCCCAAGGGGTAGTGATCTGTGACTCCTCAATGTTCTGTGCACATCTGAGATGACAGCACACACAACACGGCCAGCACACCAGTCTGCGTTCCACATGATCACCCACAGCAGTACTGTACAGCAAACAAGATACAACCGCAGTGTGCACTGACAAGGAAACAGGCCTGGAATTCCACTGAATCCAAAAGAGTCGTACACAGACCAGGCAAATAAACTGGATGTACAAATCCAGCCTGCGATCTGCCTTGGCCTGCAGTAAAATGCGTGTTTGTTATATATGTATATTAGTTTATGTATACACAGACAACATACTTTTCTTCTATCTGAACTATCCAAAATGCTGTGACCCCGTTAACCCTTTAATGTCCAACCTAACTGTTCTTTAAAATTGGTGAAATGTAAAGTATTCATTCATTTAGAATGGGTAGATGTGTTCAAGCTTCAATCTGTATTTATCTTTGTATGTATTTCTGTTTTGTATGTTCATGTAAACCGAGCTCCAAATTATTCTGCATAAGTTGTGTTTTTGTTTTTTGCTTCATATGAATTGACCATAAGTTTAAAGATGTCATGAACTTAACAAATGAAGATGATACATTTTAAGGTGGATTTAGTAACGCTGTAACTCATCAAACCACCTACATTGCCAAAATATGCATATTACAATGAGATTAAGCCAAACTTGGGTATTTTCTATGGAAGGACTAGAGAAAATTATTTTCTATCACATTATTTATATTATATTATTCTTGGAAATATATTATTTTCTAATAATATCTAGATTATTCGAAAATTATTTCATATTTTTTTGTTGGAAATAATCAAAAGACTAATCGATTAATCGGAAAAATAATTGCTAGATAAATCGAAGAAAATATAATCGTTAGTTGCAGCTCTAAAGTGATCAAAATCATTTTTGCATATCAGTTTCAAAATATTAAAAAGGTTTTAAGCAACAGAAAATGTATACGTCGTATTTCATGCATTATGCCAGATCGTTTTTCTGTCCCATCCATCCGTTTATCTTGTTTGAAGATACCAGAATTGCATCCTGCTGTTTGGAGGTCTACTGCTGCCTGCCCTCACAGAGCTTCCTTTTAAGGACGCTCCACAGGTTGTCATAGGGTTGAGTTCAGGGGATGATGAAGGCCACACCATGCGTTTTTCATCCTTTATTCCTACAACAGCCAAAGATTGAATGGTATTTTACAGACCGTAAAGGACCCAACAACCATCCAGAACTCCATCCATCTGGAGCATCCAGTGCAGTGCAGCACTATTCACTGAAAAAAACTGTTTAAAATACATAATGTTTTCTGTGCCCACTGCAAATGTTTTTCTTTATAAGCATTGGATAAGTGTGGTCAAAATTTGTACTTGTGTCAAGATGTTCTCCACATCAGTGTCTGGCATGCAGCATTGCATTTTAAGACAAACGCTGTGATGTCGGCAGCTAAAGGATGCATAAATTACACTGCATTCAGCCTTATTGCTAAAAAGATAAACATTGATAGAAGTTCAGTACAGCTGCTGCACATGTGGACATTTATAACTCCATAATTTAAAACTTGAGAAAGTTTTCCCTCCTTATTATCAGCAGAGGAAGTAGTAGCAAGGGAGATTCAATTTAGGAGGAGGTAGTGGATCATGAAGGCATTTCACCATTCCTGAACAAATTTGATATCTGTCTGGAAGGCAATAGCCAGAACGTTAGTGTTGTCAGGAAAAGTAAAATGTTGCTTTATTTGCCATTCCAACTTCAATTTCAAATCACTGCCCATACTTTTTTTGATCATATCATTTTTCTGACATTTTCATATATTTTGGCCTCTACCTTCCTTTTTGCCACTTACTAGCAAATCCTCGTGGCTCTGCTTAGCATCTGATGAAATTCAGACCAGCTACACTTATAAAATATTTTATGATATACTGGAGAAGACCAAGTCTTTTTTTTTTTTTAGTTTTTCCACTTTCACAAGATTAAGGTTTTCCTAGCCAGGAGCTTCTAGCAAGCTGTAAACACAATGAAATTGAGTCAAATAATTAGCTGATTTTAGCTTTGTTTTGTTTTTTAGAATTAGCAGAACTTAGATGAAAACAAACTAAAATCATATAATGAGCATTATCCCCTTTTTTCTTGAGGTAAAATAAAAGTAAAAGCCCCTTTTTCTTTCAGTAACATCTATTCATATTTCATGGTTAATTTATTTTTCTTCAGCTTTGACTGCAGTTTTTCTTTCTTTTTTATTATCCGTGTATTTGCCTTATGCCTTTTTTTCCATTAATGAAGGATCAGCTGCTACACAGCGGTTTTATGGCCTCTTGGCTGTGCAGTTTTTGCCAGAGTGCTTTTGCTTAAAAGGCGGTAGTTAATGAATACAAAGCTACAGCTGACCCATGGATTGTCCACACAATGTAAGCTGCTTACTGAGCAAAATTTTTATTCAGCGGTATAATTACAGACCACAACTGGAAATGAAAAGAAACATACAACCTGGTCTGCTCTTCAAAACATGCTTTTGTTCTTTTTTTCCACATGCATTTACTTGATGACCTCTTTCCTTTCTAATGAAATAAATAAGTTACCTTTTTCTGTAGACCTGGAAGTTGTCTTTTGTTCTCTTGTGCATGTTTTTCTAAGTATTCCAGAGGAATTAGGCCACAAAGTTCATTTAACTAAGTTGTGTATTCCAGTCTTCACATGACCCTTCTCTTACCTGATGCATCGGGTTGTAACTTGGCTGGCTCAAAAACAATTTTTGCTTTAATCTAGTTGTTAGGTATACTTTGTAGTTTGTTGACCTGGTTATACCTAAAAGTGGAACTTTCCCATTCATGCGATTATCATCATACAGATTTCTGGAGACTCTGTTGGCCTCATGGAGTGTTGATATTAATATCCATAATCTTTACTAATGTCAGTTGTGGCCACCAGGTTTAACTGGTGATACTGACTTAGTTAACTGAGTTATGAACTGTTGTTGAATCAGAACTGTTAAGGACTAAAGCAGTCTGAAGCCGAACTTGATTTTGACATGGGCAAGGCCACAGCTAGCCATGTATTCCTTAATAAATCATCCTATTTTCCCTTCCAGATTGTCAATGATTGCTGGTGTTTCTTAGCGCATAAGTTGTCCTTTGATGTTGGCTGTGGAAACAAACAGCAAATGCCATTTTAGACTTACAGTATATCTGCAGCAACGATGCTTCCATACACTGTTAGGAGCTGAATAATGACAAATCTCAAGTCCAATAACTAATTTGCTTTAGTTTGAGAACAATTTGGGACAGCTGTTGGTCATCCCATTTCCTTTCATTTTGGACGAACACATTTGCTAAATGACTGTAGAATAGAATACAATATAATCCAATAGGACAACTTGCTTCATCAGGATCATCAAGTGTGCCAGATATTGTCAGAAATGTACAGTTTTACAGAAGGAAAAATTGAGATGATCTTCTGTGACTGAAGTCACAAGATGTTGGCTCACCAGACACCAAAAAGGCCATTTATATGTAACTTTTTATCTTTATAAACTGCTCAGTTTTGAAAATTTGGGCAATTTTACCCTCCATAGCATGCATTTCTGCAAACTGAGGGGGATATAGAAAATTTGCTGTCATATAAAGTCAGATAAGTGTTTGCACACTTTAATATTATCAGAAAACATCCACACACACACACATATATATATATATATATATGTATATATATATATCAATCAGAAAAGTGTCATAGCAAAGGCGTTTTTGTTTATATATCTACGATATGTGGAAAAAAATAAAGAGTTCTTAAACTACTTCAATACTATGGCAGAAATCTCTTGCATTCTAAATTTTTTAATATCCTTTTTAGAACTTTATTCATTTGTCTTTTATAACCTGATTCATAAATTGTTTCATTTTTAAAATGATGGTGACTTTTTCTCTTTTTTGGGGGGCTTTTAAGAGTATTTCCAGATTTTTGTGATCAAAGGAGATGAAAATAAACACCAACAACATAATATCTTTGCAAACATAGATTTTAACTGCAGTGTGACCATTAGTCCTTCCCATTTTAGAACCATAATAAGTATTTTTTGAAAAACGTTCCGGTCAAAGCTTGCAAAAGCAGAGGTTGGCAAGAGCTAGAGTAAAGCATCAGGTTGGCAGAATACCTCTGTAAAAGTAAGTGAAAAACAGAACGAAAACAGAGTGTTAAGACAGAGGATGGAGTAAAAAATGTAATAGCGCAGAAGGTGTCGAAGGAATCTGACGATGCAAAACGAAAGCATAACAACAAGACGGAAAGCAAGAAAAACAAGAAAGAGCCAGTAAGAAAGATGTGTATAACTGCAGGGGTTTGTGTAGGAGTGATGGGAGACCCAATGGGGCCCTGAGGTAATCTGTGGGTTTACGTACTAGCTCTCCAGGACCTTGCAGGTGTGCTGCAGTGAAGATGTCACAATTGTTTGTTTTTTTTCTTCTTCTTCTTCTTGTGTTTTTGCCTTGCACACACATTTGGATGAACATACCAAGATATACAGCCACACTGAGTACAAACATGTAGGCATAAAGTTCTGTTGCAGACTGGTAAAGTGCACTCAGCAACTCACATCATTTCAGAATTTACTTACTTCAATAAAAGCCGCCCCCCACCCCCCTCCTTTCTACTCCTCACATTAAGGTTTTCATTCTAGCTCTGTTTGCTAGCAATATTAATAAAATACTTTTGTTGCAATGGTGCAAGAGCCTTCCTGAGAACAGCATTTCATTAAATCAAAAGTTAGCTTGGCTATCTGTTCAGATTCAAGTTAGACTTTTTAATCAGGTGGTGCTGGTGGAAGTGTTTGTGTTTACCCCCCTAGTCATGCACACTTCACTTATGATCTTTGAAAACCTCAAATGGAAAAGCCTCTCTTTGCAGGATTTTCTGTGATGAAGCCATGTTCTCCCTTTCTCTCGTCTACTCCTGTTGCACTGAATGAAATGAAAAACACTAGATTTAATCGTCCCATTCTCTTTTAGCAAACAATTACATTGCACCTTTGTTTCCTTTCAATTTGATGAGGGAATCCGACCCTATTCTTCCACACAATCCGCAGTTATACATTATGGAGATGGCGAAGCATGCTCCTGTTAATAGGAATTGACAGGAGCTACAGAAAAAATAACAGCAGCAGACTCCTCTGGCGTCTCCAGCCCCACCCAAGACACTGTGCCTGTGCATATACATAAATGCACATGCACACACACTATCTTAAATATACAACAGCAGTGGGACATCCACGAGACATCCTCATCAATTATGAAAGAGCTCAGAGTACCATCCATTACATCCAATCAGCTGGAGAAATCATTGTTTTGCCACCATTAGCGTTTCTCTATTCATTAGGAAACCACATGCGCATTCACACTCACATTTCTACAGACAATGCATCCAATAAGCCAGGATGAGTAAAGAGGAACTAAAAGGTCTTTAGAATGCAAAGAAACCAGTTGCATTCCATAGTTTATTCATGATCTGAGTCATGCCAGCAAAATGGGCAAAGACTTATGTTCATTAGCAAAGAGGAGGCTTGTTAGAAAAGATGTCAGTATAAAAGAAAACATGCTACAAAAAGATCAGCAAGTGTTGGAAGTTCAGGCAGCTTTCTGCTGTCGCTTTTGTTGTGGTCAAATCCACCTCATTTGGAGTCAAGCGGCAACCTCCCGCTAGGCAAACTGATACACAATCGGAAGTGCCAAAAACGGCAGTACC
>JAVQJG010192214.1:0-12888 GCA_036024015.1 Craterocephalus amniculus | reverse complement strand
CTATCTATCTATCTATCTATCTATCTATCTATCTATCTATCTATCTATCTATCTATCTATCTATCTATCTATCTATCTATCTATCTATCTATCTATCTATCTATCTCTTTTTCATGCATCACATGTAGCTCAGGTTGCGATGAACTAACTCCACTGGTTTCACTTTGAAGAAGAAAAAGGTGCAAACGGTGCCTTTTGCATATTTCACCCCAACTTTCAAGATGTGTGTTTGTTACACAGCACTCATTAGCGGGGGTTTGTTTGCACTGCTGTTCCCAGGGTTGACCTGTCAATCAAACAGTGTTGCCTCTGCTGTTTCACTGGGAATTTGGGAGACAACCTTGAGTTTCAGCGAAAAAACCATTCAGGAGCAACATTAATTATCACCCTTATTTGTCAGGAGAAGGAAGATGAGTTCGTAAAGAGCAACATAGTTTGCAGAGAGAGGAACATGGATGGCTGATGGGATGGCCGTCAACAAATTTAGAGACTTTATCAGTGGATCACTCGTTGAATCCTGTGATTAAAGTTAGCACTGTGGGCCAGGTTTATATTTGTAAAAGGTCAAACACCTGTGACAAAATGATTCACCAGCATGCCAACCTCTCAAATCTTCATGCGTATTCTAACTACAAGATTTCCAGCACTCATTTTGCCACAATGAGGAGAAGTAGCCTTTTCTTAATTCAGATAGATAAGCACATTCTGCCCATTATGCAAGAGATTACTTTTAGATAATTTAATTTCTACTGCATTTTTCATTTCGAATGCTTTGGTTAGAGTTATGTACTTGGTTAAATTCTGTATGTTAGAAGGGACATGTTTGAGCGCATCTTACCATTCAGGGGTGAAGATTGCCATCATGTCATGTGAAAACGTCCTCAGCAACCCACATTTTCATTTCACAATTTACAGAAAAGCTAAATAAATCTTATATTTTCCGCATTATTCGCAAAACATGGATATATGCAGTATTTACCCAACTTTTATATTCAGGAGGATGGCCCAGCCCCGATGGCAATTCCCCCCCTCCCAAGAAGGGGAAGATTATTTTATCCCCTCTATATCACGTGCAGCAATATCCAATATCCAATGTCATCATCTGACAGCAGCTGCCATCAATCAGCCGCCACCACCCCCCACCCCAATGGTAAAAACATAGGGGAAACACTGAAAGTACCAAAGAGTAAATGATGTTGGGGAATAGTAGAAGTGACAATAAGAATAGTGACTGGGGCGATCTGCTTTCACATATGGAAAAGGAGTGATTCTCAGGCCTCATCAAAACTGATTTGATGGTGTAGGAAACTTTTATTGGAACTTTTTATTCTGGTAAAATGTAAGAAAACATGACTTTGCATATATGTGTTATATATGTAGATCATGGAAGGTTATGAGTTTTCATAACTATGATCCTGATGAAGACATTTGCTGGTTGAAATGTATTGGGTATTATTTTTTTATATTTGTTGTGTGAGATACAGTTATTTTATTGTTGACCAGAGGTGTTTCTATAACGGTTAAAGAAAAAAAAAGTTTAATCAAGAATAAAATATCTTAAAGCTATGATGTAGTCACTGAAAATCAAAGTCATGATCCCTATTTGAGAATGTGATGGATTCTTTAAAATAGAAGCAACCTGTTCACAGAGTTGCACTTTCCTTTTTTAAACATGGAAGTGTCAAATAACTGCTAAAAAGCCTTTTAAACTTCTCCATTTATGCAGGAGCTTAATACTAAACACAAGTGACTATTTCATCCCTCTACAGCATTTCACCCTTTCAATATTTCCATTATGCTGACTGACTCAGACCAAAATCTTACAAGCTGCTCTACGACAGAGCTACTTATAAAAGTAAATATGTCTTTAGAGGGCTTGTTATGGATTTTCTGAAACAAAAAAAAGCTTTTAGGTCTGATTTGTAGAGTATCACACACCCCCTTCATGCTCTGCAAAAAGTTGGGAAAAGACTTAAGGTCAGAGTTGATCAGTGGGATGGAAACAGATGGAAAAACAGCGTCCAGGTGGACACGAGCCAGACTTATGCTTAGTGACAGACAGCTTTTTGGCCGTGCGTGTGGACCCACACATAAACTCCTGCAGGCCTCTTGCCACTGCAGGTCTGGCGGAGACGTAAAACGAAGTTGAAACGTGAGGGACTCCATGGGCGATTGTGCCAGGGCAAGCGCAAAGACAGAGCAGGTGGCAGGACCCAGCAAGTACCGCGGGCATATTTTAGACATTGTGATTAATAGAAGATCTGACACAAGCACACACATTCACACACACACTGCATTAGTGAAGGGAAACACTGCAAGCAAGCTGTTATCGCACTACTGAACAATATTAAGCACACCCATGTTGGAGCGTGGAGCGATTTCTTCTTCTGTCTCCATCTTATCCATAAGCAAACACACAAAGAAATATTGGAAGTGACATGGATACTTCAATCTCAGCATCACACACAAGTTGTCATGTTAAACCCTTATGAGACTGCTGTTAATCCATTTTCTATAGCACATGAAATCAGGTTGCAAGGAGAAATTAGGTTACAGATGGAAATCGGAGAGTGAGTCCAAACGCTTCCAACCAATGTTTTACAAGCAACATGTCAGCGATATATTTGCAGCGAAGACTCTTTTAAAGCCCTGGTTTCTTTTTAAAATGACTTTAAAAACAAGTTTCATTGTTTTCAGATGCTTTTTTGTTAAAGAAATCAATAAACATTTACATTTCTTATGTATTATGGCAAGTTGCTCAGCTGGAGAAGCTCATTGTTTCTCTTGAACAAGGTGTCCAGGAGATCTGCTTCTGTTGAAGCAGGGGAACAACTAAAACCTAATTTCCACTGGACCTGTGTGCAACACGTTCTGGCTTCACCGCAGTTTTGTTCTGACATCCGCACCGCGCCAATTAACACCTGGAGCACGATGTGGAGTGTAAGCTAGTGCAGTAATTTCTGCTGTATCTGTGAGATTGCAAATTCACAGACAAATTGCCAGATCATGCATGATGTTTTCGCTTTAGGTGACAACAACCATGGAAAAAAAGGTTGCATGTTTATTTCCTGTGTTGTAACTTGCAATGACGTAATGTTCACATTATTCAGTGATCTGCACAGGGGCTTTTTGTAAAATTTACCAGATGCTTTACACTGATGCTGTCTGGTTCGCTCTGAACTGCTGAGTTTGATGCGTTCTGGAAGATTTGTCAAAAATATACTTGACGTGTATTTTTAGTGGAGACTTTTAGATCTGACATGAACCACACCATTGATGAAAACCTGCTGATAAACTACAGGGATTGTGTTACAGCCACATCACGGCACACACGCGGCTGGTGGAAATGGGCCTTAATACCTGCACAGCAGTAGCCCCTCGAGAATCAGAGGTAGGAAAGAGCAAAGGAAACCAAGGAGTTTTCAAACTAAGCTATGACTAAGCAAGAAGCAGGTGAGATAAGGTGAGACAGTGGGGTAACAAGGGAACCAGCAGAATAGATAAAGGGATAGTTTCTACTAAATAAAACAGGAAGACTAACTAGAATATAAATTAAACTATAATACTGACTCTTCAAAGATTACAGGCTAATATGATGAATGAAACCAAAAAAGAAAATCCTAACACAGAAACCCCAACATGAACTCCAGAAATCCTGGCAGGAAGCCAAGGAACAGACAGAGGAAAAAATGTAGGGTTAGGAACCGGAATCTAACAGGGAGTAAATCTGACAGAACCAAAGACCAACAGACCTCATAAGATATTCTCTGCCAACTCCTTCAGCATACTTGTTCAAATGTTTATGGTTTTTTACTCTCTACTGTGTACTGTATTCATACAATGTTGGGAGCTGTACAGTTCTGATACCCTGAAAACTGTTTTTTTTATATGCACAACAGGCCGTGAACCCACTTTATGTCACCCACTGATGCTTCCAAGAGTGGTCAGAGCTCACTTCATGCTATTCATACTCATTCGCTTTTGGAATAAATAAATAAATAATAAACAATGCAGAAACAAGCAAGCAAATGCAACATGACCAACAAAATAGGTTTCCTTAGGAGAGCTGTAGCTTGAAAATCTGGTTTATTTGCAAAGGGAATTTAATACATTTTGTCTTTGTATGAAGCTAATGAATGCATGGAAAAGAAATGGATATGTATAATTTTAAAAAAGAAAAAAAAAAGAAAAGCTAAGAATGAAATCCATGGTTTGTATAAATCATGTCAAGTATAAATCAGTCTGGAAATATTCTGTTCACAGAAAAAAAAATCTGCAAATCAATACATTAGACTGATTAATAATTCTGTTATCAAATGAATACTAATTGATTGTTTAATTGTTGCAGAACTAAATTAGTGCACTGGTTGGTAAAGATCCAGTTCACTCTCATGCTCATTTTCCTCCTCTACATCCTCCTCCTCCTCTCAGGAGCCCATCTGTGATGTTCTAACACATCTTGTTTTTAACACTTCTCTGCTTCTCACCTGCCACTGTGTATTTCGCATACACACAACCCACTTCACAAACTGTACCCACAATCCCCAGCCAATCATCGCTCTCCTAGCACACATCTTTAAACACTGATAAATACATTCCCACACTTGACTTTCACACTTTCGTAAGGCTTCCTTCTTCATCTTAATCTTATCTCAATCGCAGGTGTGTGAGCACAAATGTCGGTGTGCATGTGTGAGATATTTTCTGTCATTTTGGCAAACGGGTCCGGGTCTTAAGATGAAGTCAGATGCAGGCTGCTGGCCTGCCTCCAGATGGATCCTAACTCACCCCCACTGGAGTGTGAGTTGGCCTCTGCCAAAGTGCTGAAGACGGAAGAAGACTGGACGAGGTCAAGACCTGAGCGACACCAACAAGCTTCCATTTCATTAATCATCTCTGACTATTTCTGCATTCAGATGCTTCGGTGGACATGAACTGAGTCACCAAATTCTTCATGAAGACATACACTCACATCCAGTCATGTGTATAAAAATGAGATCAGTCCAAACTGGAGGCTCTGAGGATGTCTTCAGAAGCCAACAGAACTTAGATACATGTATTCAAAAGGGATTATGGGTTCACACGTCCACTTACTACTTCTGCATGATCCACTTCTCTGCTGTCCATCTGCAGCCACAATGTGTTCCAGATGAGTCAAAGTTTTGGATAAATTAAGCTCTTCAAATCATAAAAATTTTATCCATATTTCGGATATATTCTTCTATTCTTTGACAACATTTAGACATTTAATAGCTGTCAGCAGTATGAATTGAAATTCATCATTAACAAGGTACAAACATCCAAATACAGATTGGTTTTTGAAAAGCTTTGGGGCAAACAGCGAGACTTTCCAACAAAAAATATCCTCTTCTGTAATAAAAGCAAATAGAAAATGGAAACCTTCATAAATCTGAACTCTTTAATCCTTACATCTCCGAAGGTGTCTTGGTCACCTCTGCACTGGCATTTTATGTCTAATACTACATTTCCTGGGTGTTTTAATCTGCATTGGCTGAAATGACAAAGAGCAGTTTGCAGGAATGCAGTTATTTTCTATCCGTTTAAATCACTAAAAATAAAGAGGATGATATTTATTTCTTAGACATTTCCATGATACTTTTTTTAAATGTTAAAATTCTGAGCTGAGGCTGTAGAGCCAGAATTGGCCTAGAAACTGACAGGTTCAATATGCACATGAGGCAGTATTTACCTCATATAGCAACAGTTTTTATGCATCATGGTTTTGATGCATGGCATGGATCCGTGCCACTGGGCTCTAGGAGTTAAGCAGCCTGGAGATATTTCTATGTCAGGAAATCCAAATCAGATTGTGGTTTATTCAGTGGAGGAAAGCCTGGATGTTTGCCCTCACTTTTCATGGCATGGTTAATACTCACATGTACCTACTGTCGGACTGGGTGCTAGAACAAAGAAGAACACAAAAAGGGACAGTGGTTCTTAAGTTAATATATGGTTAGAAAAATGACCAATTGCCGAAGATTTAGTCTATGTATTGAAAAGGACCTGCAGGGAATTATCCTCGAGTTTGTGACGGCGGCCATGACGTGCAGACTAGATTACCTATGAGCGTCTACAAATTACCCATACAGGTCAATCAAAAAAAAAAAAAAGAATCTGGATGGTGTAACCATGTTCTGATGCTGTATAATGAGCTTGTCTTTGTCTCTCCTCTTCAAGGCAGCCAATCCCAACAGAAAAAAGCAAATTATGAGTCAAAGTAGAGCCAGATTCTGATTTGGTTACAGTA
The DNA here is from genome assembly GCA_036024015.1 of Craterocephalus amniculus. Taxonomy (NCBI): domain Eukaryota; kingdom Metazoa; phylum Chordata; class Actinopteri; order Atheriniformes; family Atherinidae; genus Craterocephalus; species Craterocephalus amniculus. The sequence continues at coordinate 6,620 of JAVQJG010192214.1, read as the reverse complement.
TTTGGCCGATAGTGACTTAACATGGCCAGAGGTTGACAAGTCCAATGCTTTCTGCCACACACTGTGTCACATATTAGCAGGGCTAATGTTATTGGTTTTAAAAGAAAATGTGGCTCACATGTTGTATTATAAGCACTCTTCCTGATCCGTGTGGATTTGAGGAAACAACTTCAGGGTGCATTACCATTGTTTGGAGTTGAATTGCACATATTCAGAGATTTTGTGATGTAAAATTTCCAGTGTGCACGGTTTGATTATTGTGAATTACAGTTGCCTCCCAGTAACCGAGAAAGGACAAACCAAGGATGATAAGGATTCTTCTTCCATTACTTCTACCTGCCTCATTAGTTTTCATTTATTTGGTTGAAAATGGTTACATTTAGTGGAGAATAACAGAGATGGAGAGAAGAAAATCTGTAACCGCCCCTGTTTGTTGGACAATTTATGAAAGTAAATTATTCCTAATTCTTCAAAATAAATTCAAGACTGTATTTATTATTATAAAGTCAAAAGCAGTCAGTTCTGAAATGATTGCATTGATAATAAAGATGTTTTAATATTGAAAATGATAAGATACATGGTCTGCATGGTGGTGCAGTGGTTAACACCAACACCTCACAGGCAGAAAGCCTCTTTGTGTGGAGTTTGCTTGTTTTCATGTATAGGGTCTCAGGCTTCCTCCCACAGTCCAAATCCATGTTTGGTTGACTGGTGTTCTTAAACCCTCCCTAGGAGTGACTGTCTCTCCTGAGATGACTGGCGACCTGTCCAGGGTTTAGGCCTCCTCTTTCACTGGGATAGGCTCAAGCAACCCCACAACCCTGCATTGGAGTATGTGAGTATGGACAATCAATGAATGAACTTGAAACATGTTTTTTTTTTTTACCACATGTTAGTTATGAGGAGTTAAAATGGACTGGGATGCAAATTCAGAGGCTGATCTTATAGTTTAAATGCAGACACTATCCTGACATAAAAATTCAGGATGTATGCTTAAAAAATTAGACTTCACATTGTCCATAAAGCAGATTTTGTGATTATTCAAGGCAGCAGCAATTTAGAGTTATGCGGAGGTTATTCAGTTGGCTTCTATCTGTGTGATAGGTACTTCTGCATCCCACACACTGGACCTCTAAAGGCATAAATTGTTTCTAGCATAATTTAAACAAGACTGCATTAATGTCTTGTTGTTGCATTTACTCTGCCAGTTGTGCTAATGAACAAAGTTTAAACCATTCTCAGATATGTATATTTTTTAACATGTACTTTTTATGCCTTTTTATGTCCTTCATCTGTTTAAAGGTGGTGAGATGAAGAGTAAACATACTAATCAAATGTTCCTGTTGGAATGGTCCTGTTGGTGCTGTTGTAATGCCGCTCTCAGTACTGTTGATTTTGGTTTGGAAATGATACAACATGACTGCAGAAACAAACACTCCGCAGTCAAGACAATCAGCATTTCAAACAGAAAAGCTGTGTAGCGGGATGCAGGAATTGCTTGGAAATGGCCATTACGTTGTAATGTGAAGCAGTAAAACTGTGCATGTGTGCGCTATTAGAAAAAGGTCTGAAACAAGTGCCCCAGTGGACTTCTTTTACTGGGTGCATAGTCGAGTGTGTGTTTAGCACAGATGCATGCGCTCATGCATGCACGTGTGACATATTGAGGGCATTTAAATGCAGCGAGAGAAACGACCTGAGAGGTAAAGGGTGAACAAAGGGAGAAGTGGCAGTGGTGTGTTAGGCCTCATTTACCTCGTGATATTCAAAGGATACGCACTTTTAGCGCACAGATGAACATTTGCTGCATGTGTGTGTGCATTTAGATGTTTCTCTAAGGCCTTGGAAATAGTGCAATGACTTAAAGTCAGTGAGGGAAAGACTACTGAATCATCCATCATGCTTCTGGGGGAGCAGACCTCCCTATTTTTGTTTCTCCCTCCTCCTATTTAATAATACCCCCCTCAACCTCCTCTCCCCTTTCCCCATTTAATAACAGCACAAGAGATCAGCTCCATTAGCCCAGACCTCCTCACACATGCAAATGAAGCCGGAGTTTTGGAGGTACACGCCACGCATTACAGATGCAACCCTCCCCGACCCATCACGGCTCACAACAGAATAAACTCTGCATATGTGTGCGTGTGTGTATCTGAGAGGGGGAGGAAAGAAAAGACAGAAGGAGGGGCGCATGTGTGTTATAACAGTGGTTAAATTGAGATGCATTAGGGTTTTGATTGGAGCGACGGATATGGCGCCGGTGTGCAAGGAGTCGAGAGAAAGGCCATTACCGGGTGGCCGGATGATAAGATGGTGCAAAGAGAACATGGAAGGAGGACAAAGGTTTCAGGAGGAGAGGACAGAGGGGGAAATTAGATGTGAGAATGGCTAGATGAAGAATAGTCGGCAATCAATGCGTCTGTTTTTTTTTCTATAAAAGATTTGAACAGCCTTCAGTTCCGTGGATCTCCCCTGGCCATTTGGACACATTTTCACTTTTATGAAGTCGGGGACAAAACTTATCCAGTACATGTTGTGCATTCTATCATCACCAAGGTATTATAAACAAGAATAAACTTGCTGCAATTGACTAGTGGATGAGGTAAGAACTGAAGGATAGTGCTATCTCTTGCCAACATTGGGTTTCTTTTACCATTATAGAAGCCTTTATTTTGCAAAAAAAAGTAATCTTTCTGCTTTAAATCTTCTGGGTATGACTGGATTTCTGGAGGATTCCCCTCAGCGGTGATATGTCTACAGTACAAATGCAGGCAATGAAAGCCTTAAAGACATCCTGTCTGTCTGGGTATTTTTTCTGTTCATTTAATGATAGTTTCAGTAAAAATGTGTTGTAATTATCCACAAACTGTGAGACAAAGCCATTTCTCTGCAGTGAACACCGGAACATATAAATAAAAATTACATTTCCGTTTGCCCTTTAGGCTTAGAAATATAAATTACGCTGGTTTCCCGCCACCCGAGATGCCGAGCAGTGTGAAACTAGAAAAGTGAATGGAAGGATACAGCAGCAACCGGGTTCCAAGCTCTTCAAATGGTGGCTCTGCTAGATGTTTTCTTAGATTAGTGGCATTGTTTAGATTAGAGGTATTAGTGCCTTTGATTGTCACCTTTTGGCTTCATATCCAACAAATTGCTTCCTTGAAGTTATTAGACTTCTCTTCTTGTGTTTGGGTTAAGCCCCGAGCAACAATCTGTTGTCTGAATTTGCAATTAAACCACAGACATTTATGGAGATAAACATTCATTAAAACATAATTGTCAAATACTAGAAGTAATTGGCCTGATTCCTCCAACAGTTATTCTCCTTGAAGCTCTGGAATGCCATTTCTGACTATTAAATAAGTTCCTTCATGAATACATGCCCCAGTTAAATGAATCCTGAAATAAATAACCAGAACAAAAGTAAACATATAAATGAATTGATGTAACAGCAGGAGCTTGAATAAACTGAAGCAAACACTGCAGAATGAAGCGCACATGCATTGACGGAACAATATCGAACCTTGACATCTTTATGATCCCTGTCTATATTACGCCTCGTGATCTTTTGTTCCCTGTCTTTCCTGGAGATTGACTCGATTGGCTTACTGGTTTCACCTGCTCAACTCTGTGGTCTCCTAAGGTGCAGGGATGTCTGAGTTTGCTGTCACTCCCTAGTCCACTACTGCAGACCTTTACACATGTTTGGGCACTCCTAGGCCACATCTTCTAAAGCAGGGGTTTCCAAACTCGGTCCTCGAGGGCTGCTATCTTTTGGATATTTCCTTTACAGCACCTGAATCAGACTGATGGGCCAAAAGGTTGGACAAAACTTGACAACTTGAGGAAAATCATTAAATTTGAATCAGGGAATCACAAATCTAAAACCTGCAGGATTGCAGCCCTCAAGAATTGGAGCTAAACCGCTGAACCGCATGTAAAGTACAGGTACAGGTTTCTAATCCTGTGACGTCCAATATCAGTCTTAGCATCAACAGTGTGCTAAATTTTTGCCATTACTATATATTTAACCTTCCAATGCCCAACTCACAACTGGTTCTTCCACTCTCACCCACAGCCCATTCAGCTAGTTGGGGCTGGGGTTAATTGAAGTAGCCTCTAAAATAACTTGAGAAATGACCTGGATGTTGAGGAAGTTGGATGGTCCAACAATACTTTCCTGTAGGTTTTACCAAGCGAAGACTCAACTCCTCTGATGGAAACATTTTGGGTAATTTTGGTTTAACTGGGAGAGTTTTCCTGTAAGGGAAAATACATCTTGTATTCACATGTTTATAAAATGGTCACTTAGAAATACAACCTGGAATTTAGTTGGTCTCACATAGTTTAAAATGGTTAAGGCCATAGTTAACCAGTACTTCGGTCAGCCAAGCAGAAATCAGCGGTATTGTATCAAATAGCAGTTGCATTGATGAAATTTATTAGTCTCATTCTTATTCTTGAATCTACCTGCAGATATTCTTGGTGTAGCATTTCCCTGATTAGATGTTTGAGTGGAATTATCAATGGGGTGATGCAGAGGTGGACATATAATTGCTTAAGGGTGTGTGAGTGAAAAAAAAGAAAATGAATGTGAAAATGTATGAATGGAAAAGTATTTAAGACATGCTCTCTGTTGATTGCAGCTCTGTGATACTCTCTTCAAAAATGTGTTGACAGAGAGACTAATGGGGAACCTCAATCACGTTGGGCTGCCTTGTTAGCCTTGACGGATATGCAACATAGCTGAGCTGAAATGATGGTTTGTCGTAATTGGAAATAATTATGGCTCTTTTGTGGCAACGCTGTTCTATCTGAGGCTCTCATTATCAAGTTCAATACCAAGACCTTGCTTTTGTCCACTTAAGAAGTGAAATCAGCCATGTCGTAATCCACCCTATTGTTGCTGCTCTTTCAAAAATACAGATTTCAGGAACAAACTTCACTTTCCTAAACAACCCTTTCATGGTCATATGTCAGCTTGGATGCCAAGGCCGCCCTGACATGGCGACTCATTAAAAGCCAGCATATTGGATATTTGCTGTCCGCATGAATGTGGACAAAGAAATGAAGTTGGGGAATAAATCAATATCATGAATGGCCATTCATCAGATTGAGAAGGTAGCTCAGGCAGTGAAATGTCAAACTCTAATCTCTTTAATAGTCTGATATTACATTTTAATCCCAGTCTGATTCCTTCACTCTTTCGTTAATGCCGTCTGCTGATGTCTGTCATTGACTGAAGGAAGACAGTAAATAGAGAGAGGTATCAAAAAAGAGTGTTAATTAAGCAGAGGGGATAGGAAGAGTGGTAGAAAAGAGGAAGCAGAGTAGTAGAGGAAGATGAGGAATGGTTGGTTTATGGAGCATTGTGGCACTCTGCCATTTCAGGTCTGAATTTACAGTGCAAGGTTGATGGACTGTGAGAGACGGAGAGGCAATAAAGTGATGTCGATGAGAACCGAGGACAAATTGATATGATCACAACATGTCACATTAAAGACAGGCCTGCCATCCATCAACATGATAAAAGGCCTCCTTCATTCCAACACTAACCCCACTGCCATTGATCTCAATGCTTCACTTAGCCAGCCACTAACCATTTATGATAACTATCATTACGCAGTTATGAGATGGTGACGATCTATCGTTGCCATGCCGTCCACAATGAAAAGATAACCCTTGCTAATTTGTTGCACTGACAAGCTCAAATCATGGAGGGAAATTAGGTAGAAAAGAGAATAATTTCACTCAATTTCTCTCAATTATGTAAAGAAATTATGTTGAAAGCTGATGAAAAAAGAAGGTGGGTGGAGACGATTATGAAATGCGATACGTTTTTCTTGCAATAATCTCTTTTTCTTTCTTTTTTTGCTACCAGGGGGATTGAGGGCTGATGCTTTCAACGGGAGGAAAAGCAGCATTGACGATAACACCAAACGTGCTTTTAAATCAGCCTCGAGCAAATCGGTAAATCAATATCAATTATGCTGTGAAAGAGCCCAAATGGACAACTGGCTTTGTTTTAACTAATGAAGTCTGTTGAGAATCCAATCAGACCCCCCCTCACACATACACACACACACTTCCCTGTCAATCCCACTTCTCATTACTACCATGACAGCGTGAACAAACCTACAGTCTGATAAACAATACTCGGAAACACTTATTGATCTTTATTCATAAGTATAATTTGTCAACATTATCTTTAAAAATCCCACATTGGTCCACAACTATAATACATTTTCTGCATGAGTATTAAGCAGTTTGATTAAATATTGATTTGAACAAACTGTGCCAAAGCATAACATGCCGTGTATAACCATTTCATTGTTCAACAAATCTACGCTCACAAGTTATAGTCAGTGAAAGCCACGAAAAACATTTCAGTGCTTTCAGATTGTAGACTGTATGTTTGAGGAGGAAAAACCCTGGATTTTTTTTATCTGGTTATGTCGTCTTGGGGTTCTTTTTAAGACAGAAATGACCATTTTGGATCTATCCATCTATCCATCTATCGATCTATCTATCTATCTATCTATCTATCTATCTATCTATCTATCTATCTATCTATCTATCTATCTATCTATCTATCTATCTATCTATCTATCTATCTATCT
>JAVQJG010192195.1:0-10581 GCA_036024015.1 Craterocephalus amniculus | reverse complement strand
GATTAAAATGTCAGGTTTACCTTCATGACAACTGTGGGGGGAGTGAAAAAAATTCTAGCGCCTCCGTTTAGATGTTATTTAATCCTAAAGTTCCTCATTGTGGGCGTGTTCTTTTGATTGACAGGTGGCAGATATCCGGGAGAACGAGGCCTAGCGTAGCACAACCGCGGTATTTAGCCGCTTACAGCGCTACAAATATTTCACCCGCCTTCCTCTGTTGGATGGTTAGCTCCCAACAGCTGTGGGTTAGCTTTGTTAGCACGTAGCTCTGGGTTTAATGGCTGTCAATCATCCCTCCTCACGCTCTCAGTCCCCCTCTCTGCCCCTCGTTGTCGGCCATTTATGGGCTTTCCGGCAGTCACGAGACTTGTGACGGTGCCAAGATGGCGGAGGAAGGAACCTCCCAATGTGCATCACTTCAGGTCAATACAATCCTATGGGTCACGTGGTTTAAGGGTTTGTCCATTCTTTTTACAGTCTATGGTAAAAACCCAAATATGGACAAGACTTAAAAAAATTAGCTGAAGAATATTTATTTTCTATTTTGCTATTCCAATTTATTCTATTCTATTTTACTCTATTCTATACGACTCTATTCTATTCTTTACCATTCTAGTCTTTTCTATGAAATAAGGCGTAAACATCAGGAAATGTGACAGATGTCTGATCTGAAGTCATTTCCTAAAACTGGTTGTTTTCAGTTGTTTGAGGACGGCGTGACGGGGTCAGGCAGCAGGAGAGGAGTGGGCTGTGATGGAGCCGTGTGTGTGTGTGTGTGTGTGTGACAGAGAGAGAGAGGCGGTCTATGTGTGTACATTAACCGACAGGGTCCAGCAGTCACCCTGCTGCTAAATGGACTGGCCGGCCATATGCCCACCACCTCTGCCACTACATCATCGCCTCTTTATGTGCCCGAGAGTGTGTGTTTGTGTGTGTGTTAGTGTGTGTGGTGGCTGATTCAGGCCTTATTAGGACGAAATAATCACTGAAGCAGTTCTTCTTCTTGCCCCTCTTGCTGCTCCTCCAGCCTGAGTTGGACGGAGAACCGATCCTCTCCACCTCATCCACAGCTTTGTGTTCAGCAGAGTTCACCCCGTCCGGTCCGAACCGGCCCAGAGGGACCCCCGATCAAACCCAGACCCAGAAAGGACCACAGACACGGTCCAGAATGTTCCCTGTGATGTGAGGCGAATGACTGAATGTTGGATCATTTTGTTCTGGAGGGTGTGCGGCTCTGTGGTTCTGCCTGACACGCCTCGGTGTGTGTTTCCTCTGATGCTGATGAACCACTCTTTCCAATCACATGATGCCACAGTGACAGAAATCCAAACATTTTTCCTGATTACGTTACATCACATAAAAAAACCTGTTCGGTTAAACTCAGACTTGCTCGAAACATTCAGTCACACAGTGGACCTAACCGGCCTGCAGGATAAATGTAAGGTAAATGTGTGAGGATAAATGGTCTTTTAACTGGTAAAAGCGTAAGGCTGCGACTGTATGACAAACATCTGACAGGGAGAACAGGTGCACCTATAAATTCAGCCTGCAGCAGGATGTTTCAGCTTCATAGTTTAGCCCACTATGTTCCTGTCCACACACATACAGTTGTTTGATTAAAACAGTCAGGACTGATAAACCCTCACAGCCTGTAAGGATCCTGGAAGCTCCTTCTTCCAGATTTATGAGCTGTAGTTTGCCCATTCACGCCCGAGGATGCAGTTTGGACTGCAGCTACAACTCGCCTCATCTTTCAGGTGGCCACATTTGCACGAGTTTTAATCCGAAATAAAAGTTAATTCCGCTATGGGCAGCAGCAGTTCCCTCCTCCTCCACTAGGGGGTGCAACTAAAATCATATTTGCTGAAGGTTGCATCTGTTTGCTCATCACTTTGTTGACATTTGGTTGTCATAGATTAGTGAAAGTAGTTTCACTCCATCCTCTGACTACTTCGTTTTACGGGATGAGAGGTAGAAGAAGCAAGAGGTTTCCTCCTCTCTCTGACCAGTTCTGCTGTTCAACAAAGGTCCCTGAGCCTTAAAATACCTTCCTGGTGCTCCCCATTGCTCCCATCTGACAACTACCCCGCCCCCACATGAGACGGCACGAACTCTAGGTTTCACCTCTAACAGGACTGACGTTTGACCCGAAGGCGTTGCAGCATCTGCGGCCAGAAGAGATGGAGCTTTACATCATGTCGGACCCGACCACAGCTGGCCCAGGACCGACTCTAGAGTGACTTATATCCACTCATCTCCTCCACGCACACACACCGAGCATCCCGAAGTCCTAATGACATGAAGGCTGCCAGAATCCTGCCGGGAGCTCGGGAGGAGACGGGACAGAGTGACAGCAGCGAGGAGACGGAGCAGTAAATATACAGAATGAGCATGAGGAGCTCCTGGGGGAACAGTTTAGGATGGAGGCCATGAGGAGTCCTACCTGTAGCTCAGTCTGAAAGAAGAACTTCTGTGGACACTGGGAGCAGTCGTAGATCTTGTCTTCCTGCCCGTGGACGGCGAAAATGTGCTGCTGGAGCTTGTTAGCCTGAACGAACACTGAGGAAGACAAACAGCAAAACGGACCCAGTTAATGAGATGAAGTCAGTCCCTGAAACAGGAAATAAAACACCTGAGCCAGTCAGGGGCCGCTGGAAGCATCAATCTAAAACATGGGGCATTGAGGTGTCTTGGGGGTGGGGGTGGGGTTCAATCCATTGTTCATTTTGATGATTGACACTAATATTGACCAATCAGTGAGGAGAAACGAGGGCCGGTTCCCAGATTCACCCAGAAGCAGCGATGGTGCAGCAGGAAGTGGCCCAGAGGCAGCATGTTGTAGAAACAGGGACTAAAACACTTTGCTTCTTCTAAATAAATAACTTGGACCTTCTTTATAGCTAATGCAGAAATAAGAAAGTCGACATTTCTGACATTTTCAGCTGGAATATACGTTTTTTAGCAGAAACAGAGAAGCTCAGACACACTTCATGAATGTGTTGTTTCTAACGGAGCGTGTCTGGGTCACAGTGCTGCTAGAGGCTTTTTTCTGAGTTTCTGCTCATCTTGCTGCTGCAGCTCATCCTGCTGATTCTCATGCTGCACAGAGATCGTCTGCATCATCAGCATCAACAGATCCTCTGATGGATCTAAATGCAGCTTATCGCTTCATGTTTAGCATTAAAGCAGGTGTCTTTATACAGAACTGGCCAACGTTCCTCAGATCAGAAGCTCCTGGATCAGTTTCTAGCTTCTAGCTGAACGTCTCCCCCTGCTCTAAAAGGCTACCAGATCCACAGATTCTTGTTTTAAAAAGTACCACAGTAAACTTTAAATGGTGAATAATGGAGGGGAAGTAGGGGAAATGGGTAATAGACGGGGGCACAGGCCCAGAGGAGGTTGAGATGCCCTGGATCAGACTTTTAATGTGGTCCTCATCAACCGTTCTCAGCTTCCTGGAGGATCTTCACAGATTATCTTCAGGTATTTTCTGCTTTTTCATGTGAGTCAGTGATTCTCAGCAGTGTCTCAGGATCGGTAGTGTGCAGCTCTGTGACGGACAGCGCCCCCTTCTGGTGGTCTGAGGAAGTTTTCCAGACCTTTCTATCCCGTCCAGCAGGTTTCCATCCAGCCACAACATGTAGTTTGTAGAGCCTCTATCTGCTAAATCCACCATGATGATCCATGATATCACCATTATTATCACATCTGCATCACCAGCATTACCTGGTTGCTAAGAGACCTCTATTTACACCTGGAAGCCACTTCCTGTCCACCTTTCCATCAATCAGAGAGCTTACATTCAGGGTAATGTCCAGTGGAAATATGAAAATAGTTCAGTGCCAATAGGCCTAAAATGAGATGCACTTTTGAGGAGCTCCACATGGATCTGTACTTGGCCCACATCGTTTTTTCTTTTAATATGAATATATTCCTGTTGCTGTGATGCATCAGCGTAAAAAAAACAAACCAGCGTCTAAGTCTGCATAGCTTCTATATGCAGACTTAGACACTGGTTCCTGAACCAAAATGAAGAAATTAGGGTTTTCCACAAGCAAGGAAAAGGCCAGTGGGGCTGAATCCGGATCAATATCTTCCCGAAGAGCACAACGGAAGCATCAAAACATCTTCCAGATGCTCTGACATCTACTTTGACCAGTGACAGATGCCTGCCAGCCTGGTTCAGACCCACTAAACGACCACTTCACCATCAGCTGTGACTGAAGGATGAAGGAACCACACGGTGAAGGAAGGGAGGCTGATGAGGAGGCAGCATTTAGAGAAGTAAAGGAGCAAGAGAGAGAGAGCAGAAAGAAAAGCTATCCTCAGCAGAACGCGATATTTATCAATAAATGATCTCCCCCGCTCCGCTCTTGTTTTCCTTTCTTTCTCTCCCTTTTGTTGCAGTAAACTTTTGGTTTTGGCTGTGAGTGTTTGTGCTGAATTATTAAGCCTCCCCACAGGAGCGGTGCCCATCTTACTAATTCATAAGCCACCAAGGAATAAAGTTAAAGTTTAAAGCGCTGCTGAGCACCTGAGGGGGGGTGGCAGGGGTAGATACACAACATACGACAAACTCAGCCACTGAGGGGAGGGAAGGGAAGGAAGGAGGGCGTTGGCTGAGCCTGCGCAGTAATCTGGTCATCCAGCGTTTTGTTCCTGCTCTCGGTGGACTGCAGGAGTTTCAGGTCCTTTGTTTCCGCAGCGCTTCACTCCCACATTACACAACGCTGCAGCAAGGCATGATGGGAGGCATCCAGCTGAACTCTGCAGGTTCACATACACAGCTTCATCCTGGTTGTCATAGAAACACAATTACCTGCACACAGGGGCGGAGGAGGGACTCAAACCCAAGTAAAGATATTAATAAATGGACTAAATTGCATTGTAGTGAAAGTTAAAGTACCGCATTAACATTTTTCTGGAGTAAAAATACTAAAAGTAGTAATATGTATCTCTCTTAACACATAAGTAGTTTGGGCTGAACTGGTTTAATTAACAGTGATACGGATGATGCTACTGGAAATACTGGAAGAATCAGTTTACTCTGGAATCTGTGGTTCAGTTTGATTCCGATTCTCGGGGTGATGATTCGGTTCTTTATCGATTCTCAATGCAAACAAATCTCAGTTTGCAATCAATACTCTTTTAGTAGCAACAGATGTGAATTCCAGGATGAACTACGAGCTTCTGTCATCCAGAAGCAGCTCAGAGGAAGTGTTTTATTAGTGGAAAGAAAGACCGTTATGTTGAAAAAAGGAGGTTTTCAAGGTTAATTGATTAAAACATGGAAGAGCACAGAAAGAATCTCTGATTTTTGCTTCCTTTGCAAACTTTAACGTTTCTTTCTCGCTTCATTTAACATGTAAGAAGCTTGGAAAGCAGTCAAACACTAGTAATTCTTAAAATGACGATTAAAATGAGAGAATCCTGACAAATAAGAATCTTGATCCTGATGTGAACCAGCGGTCTATCATGGTTCACATGTGGACTTCTGGCTCTGCGGATCAGAATGAAGTGTTTTCTGCAAAGTTACACGCCCTTAAAGTCAGAAAGAAGACATGTTTTCCTTCACTTACTGGGAACAAAATTAAAAACCAGTTCAGGTTCAGGCCGTTCTTGCCTCAGACATGCTGATGGGAACTATGGGATGGTGCAGATGCTTTGTTTTCTGCAGATCCATGGGTTAGTGATGATGATGTTCCAGGTGAAGGATGACTAACACTACCTGCCAGCTTTGATTAGTTAACAGACTGTTATTGATCAGGTAAATCCCTCCAGGATGAAACAGGATTTATTCTTCTATTATTACTGCTGGACTAAAGTTATTCTGCTTATTATACGTTTACTTACCAAAAAAAAAAGAGAAAAACTAATGATTTTATGGCTTCCAATGAGAAATATAGTCCCTATTGCAAACAGAATTTCAAAATTAGAGGTGTTGCTTAGCAACATGTTAGGCGCAAGATACCATGAGTTTCTTTGTCCGGCAGGTAAGTGAAAGTATCACAAAAGCAGCCAAGTATCACCGCTGATGCTGGCGTCATTCTGGATGGCTTGAAGACTTGGTCTTGTGCAGAACGTCCCTGTTTGTTTCTGTCAACATTATGATGCCATAAAAACTCACGGTTTGGATTTAAAGGCATAAACGTGTTTTAAAGCGGCCCATTTTGGGCACCATCTTTGGTAATGCAAGTTTCTGCTGAGGTATTTCACTACATTTGCACCACATTTCATGCTTCTATCCATAAGCGAATAATTCTTGTGTGACCTGGCCCTCGTCTGCTGCACCATCAGACGGCATGATGTAAGAAATATGGGACGACCCGCTGATTTATTTCAATGCAGCGTTCTGAGGAGCTTTAGATCCCAACATAACGTGGAAATCCTCCAGTCCGAGACAAACTTCATATAATAAACTTTAATCTTTATTTTTATCTTAATATATATTAATAAATAAACTATGCATGTTGATCATTCCAGACATAAGATGCAAACTTTTAAACTCTCTGATTCAGTCTGGATGCATGGTTTCCATGGTAACATGATGCAGTCTGCAGCTTCATTCACAGTAAAAAAAAAAGTCTTTATTTGTTTTGTGTAGTTTTGTTGAATAACTTTAACTGATTAAATGCTGACATGTTTTAAATTATATCAAATATAACTTTGCGTTTTTCATACTTGATCAAAATAACTCATAATTATTTGTGTAGATTTTATCTGTAATGATTACATCATCATTTCCAGCTGGAATTAAATTAAATGACTCATTTAACAACCCTACGTTTATTTCACACCATTAAATCTTTCAGCTGTGTTCTAAAAATCAGAAATCAGAGAGGATTCAGCATTTATGCCTCGGATCTCTTTTGATTCTAGCCACGATCTCAGATTGATCCTGAAGAACAACAAACCAAAACATTTTGGTCTCATGACGTTTCCTGTTTGGTTTTGCAGAAGAAGAGTTGGCTCGGGCCGTCAGACCTCGGCGCAGGGTTTTCTGCCACTACACATCAGCAGCCGGTCGATAACATGCAGCCGCTCTGATATTAGATGTTAAGCGCCTCAGGATTAACAGTTGGTGGTGCTAATTCTCCACTCGGGGGCCATTAAACCTCTGCAGAAGGACATTAAATATTAACGTCCACACTGTCCCAGTCAAGCCTCAAACAATGGAAATGCTGCTGCAGATGTTGTATGGATTTAATCCAGCTGCTGGTTGAAGTGAAGGAGAATTATTATGACATAAGTGACACATTTCAACCTGTAGAAATAAGAAAAAATACGACGTTCTGCATAAATGCTCTTCCCAGAATGCAGGAGCACGGTTCTCTACGCTCCGTCCTTGAAGGTGAAACTCACCTGTGAAGCAGACGGGACACTTGAAGGTACCTCCCATGCCTTCGAAGCTGTGCTCTATCAGGTGGCAGAGCAGCTTGGCCGGCGAATCGAACATCTGGTTACACAGCTTGCACTCGTGATTGATGCCCTCCTCTGCAAATAAGAGACAGACACGCGTGCAGGGGCCGGATTAGAAGACACAGAAAACAGGGACATTTGACATCCTGTCAGATTGTTGATGCAGATGTTCTACATATTATTTCTGAATTTACACCATGATGTTCAGGGTGAATCGCTCCATTTTTCCCACACATTTCCAGGTTAATAAAAAGATCCTGAAGCTCAGCAAACCACCATCTGACCCTACTGGGCGGAGGATAATCAACCCTTTCCCTCCCTCCGTCAGAGCCATCACTCAGCCTTCCCTCACACCCCTGTCGCTCCGTCACCTCCTGATGGATTCGTGAAGACTCAGACTCCTCACCCCCATGACATCCTCTCACCTTTCTAACATATTTTCAGTTTCTGCTTTTCCCTCTGACCTATGCAGAGAAGTTTTCTAGGTGTGGAGGAGAGGATCTCACTGGTTTAATGGGTCCTTCAGCCCTGTGCAAGAGTCTGGCACTCACCGACCTCTTTACTGGTGGTTTACACAAATATTCAATCACCATGATGCCGCCATGCTTTTACAGAGTCGCATTCATTCAGATAAACTTATGGTACTACTGGGAAAATGAGAATATGCTGGAAAAGTTGTTTTTATTCAGGAAATTCAACATAAAAGTTGAAACCAACATATTTTATGTAGATTTTACTTTCAAACGCCTGACATTTTAGTATTTAAAATCCATTTTTATTGATTTCAAGCAATACTCTAATTTTCTGACTTTAATTTGAGCTTTTCTGAAGCTGAAAATCCTGATCAGCGAAATCTAAATTAATAAAATCCGAAATATATTAATTTGCATACTATTTGTATATATGTGCACATTTCATCCTCGAAGTTAATCTACAGAAATGCAGCACTTATTCAGAATATTATCATTTTCTGAGTAGCACCTGTGGAGTGTAAAACCCGGATGAGCTGCTGTTCTGGGCTGAGAGGCTGCAGGTCTTTGTACGCCTCATGCATTTACCGCTATGTTTAAATAATCCCATCCGTGAGGTTGAGGGTAAAAAAAGAGTGCATCAGAGTAAGAAATATTTGATTATTTCCAGACAAAAAAAATGTGTATAAATGTGTGATTTTTGTTTTTAACCCTCTGATGCATTTATTACAAATAGAAAGCAACACATTTTTATCACATACAACATTTTACTGCTGCAGACACATACAGTGATACTTTTCCTTATTTCTAAGATCATTTGACTTTTACTTTATTTACAAAATATCTAAAAGATATGTTATAATACGCATAGAATATCAATATTTCTATATACAGTATCTTCTTTTCCTCCTGTTAATGACTGAGGTAAACTGGGAAAATACAATGTCTGAACACACTGATGTCTAATGAGGCGACTAATTTTCAAATATTCTCCACACCCCTGCATGTACTGGAAAGCTGCCTTTAAATAGGTGTCTGTTACAGCAGATGCCTGCATCGAAGGGTTAAGTAGCTTCACTTTTCAGAGTCTGGAGGCATTTCTGGTGTTCGCCTCGCCTGGTACATCTTGTGTATTATTGCTGATAAAACATCATTTTATGATGCACAATTAAGTATTATACATCTTTCTTTTCAGCACAGCCTGGGCTTTCATAATATTCATGATGCACTGGTGTCACGTGAATGACAGAAAAGTTATAGAATCATAAAGAGAGAGGAAAAAACTAAACGGAAAATTAATTTCACAAACATCTCCTGAAAGGCCCAGTGAACTGCAATAAACGTGTAGAACTATAGAAATGTTATTTCGGGTTTTGGGGATTGTCGGGTAAAAAATTAAACCTGTAACTATAAAACAAATGTCACAATTGTCCCATAAGTGTAAAAATTCCCATTCGCTCACTGTTTCTGATGATTTTGTTTGCTATGAGCTACATCATATATTTAACCCTTTGCAGTGGATTTTTCTAATATAGAATAAAAAAATTGCACCAAAACAAGTAACAGGGCTGGTAGTAGCAGATATTTAAGCAATGTGTGTAATTACACACTATTCCAACCAGATAATAGTCTTTAAACATCAATTATTGCATCACAGCAGCTTCATTCATGGAGGACAGAGGAGTGACGCATCTCCACAACTAAGGATCTTTGAAACACCATTTGACAGAATAGAAGCTCTATGATTGGATTATTTCATCTCATGTGGTACAGTTTGACAATGCGATTGGACACCAACTCTCCAGTCCAGTATCTTAGCTTCTGTACGTCAGAAAATCTTTAAGTGTTTTCTTTGCAAAAGAAATAAGTCGATATTTATTTCTGTTCCTGAGATTTACGCAGTTTGGGTCAGGGTCGCGTACGATGCCGTTGACTTTTAGGGCTGATTTTTCAAAACGTTTGCAGATGATGTCACACATGATGCTCATTTCTGTCCGACAGCGTCTAAAAACACGAGCGCATCGAAAACAAACATGAAACAAACCTATGTGTGTGTGTGTGTGTGTGTGTGTGTGCAGCCCTGAGCCACGGTTGTGTGTGTGTGTGTGTGTGTGTGTGTGTGTGTGTGTCTATTTTGGGCCGGCGTGAGTAACACTGCAGCACCTACAGCGAGAGGCCAGATGAAGGTGGGCGTCTTCAACACAAACACACATGTGCACCCCTCGACGATGCGGCGTCCTGCCTGTTGTCCTTATCAGCGCCCCACCATACAGGACCAGTTCCCCAGTCGCCCACACACGCCGCGAGGGGCCACACACACGCGCAAGTGCACGCCCTCGGACCGCACTGCCCGGGGACATCAGATGGCGTCTTCAGCGGGCCAATCTGCGACCCCCGTGGAGCTACACACGCACAAACACACACCCTGAGAACACAATCTGTGTCTTCTTCCCTTTCTGACACTTATCTCATGTCCTGTAAGTGCACACACACACACACACACAGCTGCAGGGGATCGCAGGGCTAATAACGTCTTCAATCATGCATCCATGACACCCTTACTGGCTAACACACACACACACACACACACACACACACAGATTCCTATCTCTTCTTGCCTCAAAGGCCAACACAAGGGTGCCCTAATCCCGTCTCAATAGCTGTGTGTGTGTGTGTGTGTGTGTGTGTGTGT
>JAVQJG010192184.1:0-13267 GCA_036024015.1 Craterocephalus amniculus | reverse complement strand
AAGAACGATATTATACATTTTAAATAACCTATGCAAGCAGCTGTAAGTTACCTTAAGCCGTAGCCTACTTTGACAAAATAAGTGGCCGTAATGTAAGGGTTAAAATAATGTTTACTTATAGCAGCTGTTGCAGGTTTTAGGTAGGTCTGTCTCCTCTTGCAGCAGCCGATGCAGGGGATCGCGGGCGTCATCTAAAATTCAACTTTCGAGTTGTCCAAATCTGAGTCGACTCGTGTTAATTAAGGCAACGTGTCGAAAAGTCGACTTTTTGGTGAATGCCCTATCTTGCACACATTATTTTTAAACTGGGTTGCTTGCTGCTTTGGTATGTCACATTGTGTCAGAAGTGCCTTAACTGATTTTTCATTACAGCTATAATGGTTTGTGGTATACAAGTGTTATGTTATCAAGAGAGAATTAATCTTGCATATTTGCTTTTATTGAAGGCCCCTGTGTATATCAAAGAATGTGCCCAATTATACTTCACTGGATCTAAAGTTCTTCAGTCAAAAGTGAGTGGATTGTTTTCTGGTGATTTTTCTTTTTTTAATTAAAGCGTATGTTGCCCTGTTGTAAACTATTTCAAAGCTCACTCTGGTTCTTATTGCTCACTTTTGAATGTATGAACTAAAATGTTCTGTTGGTTTACAATCTGATGTGTTGAAAACAAGACATAAAGTCTGTCTGCTTCTACTTAACTGAGGCATAATTAGTTATTTGCTATTTGTAACTTGACAGTATACAGTTTCATCACTAGAAGAAAGATAGTTGGTTTAGTGAGATATTGTGATGTAAAACATCTCACCACATGTTGTTTCTTATCTTCTATAGGATGACTTGACTCTGTGGTCTGGGACCAGAGATGGTAGCTCGGTCGCCATAACCGCTGTCTCCCCGTCTCCCTCCATGAGAACAGCCACAGATGAGATCAGCAGCATGGACACAAAGTCATCTGAGACTCAGAGTTATACTGAGTCTGCCCTCAAAGAGCTGTACCAGCATGTCAACAAAATGCCAGAGTCAGCCAAGAAGAAGAAACTCATCAGACAGGTGACCACCAATCAGAAACAAAAACACTTTTCAGTCCACTTTCATATCTGATAAATCTTCTCTCTGTAGTTTGAAAAGCAGCCTGCAATGACGACTCCTGCAAAAACACAAGGACCATTCATCAGGAGACACTGGCGTTCACGCTCTTTCGGGGGAATTATCAAGGTTTGCTGATAGTGTTCATGAATATATACTGTATATCTTTCAGTCTGTCATTAAAACCATTTGCCTCATACAGGCATAGTTGGTGATTTAAATGCATCCTTTATACTGCAATGTTTTTTTCTCATCAGTAATAGCTTTTTATTTAAAAAACAGAGGAAAGTGTTGGGAAGCCAGATGTTGACAGAGAAAGAAAACAGCACCTCACAGAGTCTTTCACCCAGCCCCTGAGCTGCTTGAGAAGGAAGAAGAAGAAGCCTGAACTGTGTGAGTACTGCATTAATTCACCTAAGAAATTTATGGGGTAGAAATATCTGAATGACAACCTGACTCTTATTTAATATAAGACTTATCAAATAATCACCTCACCCATCCCTGTGTTCCTGCAGAAGTATACCACAGACAAAATCAAGTTGCTACAACAAGTAGCAATACAGTTTATTGCTAGGCTAGGTAGCAGCTGTCGGACTACGCAAAAGGTTATTATGTCCAAATTAAATACCAGAAACAGTTACACAGCTTACAATATAGCTTATTAGTTGAATCACTTCCTACTTGTTCCCATAGAACTGCCAGACTGACAGGAAGCAATTGTTGAGCCAGTAATCTTGCCTGTTATCATCCCTGTAGGTGTGCATTCATATGAAACACACAAGTAGTTCTTCTTTCCCTAAATTGAAAACTATTTAGAATGGCATATTAAAATCATCTGAAAAACCTTCTCTTTTTTAGCTGCTTCAAATAAACGAGAAGTGATTTTCTTTAAGTTATAGCAGTTTTCTGGTTCCTCAGTAGGTTGAACCTAACAGAGTTCACCTTACTAACACCCCGTGTTGTCACCTGAAAACATTGCAAACTGTCTTTTATCTCCTCTCTTCTTCAGGACTGTTTTAGAAACATTATGCTCTTTAAAACTCTGTGAAACTCCAGACTGACTTCAGTGAAAGGTTTCCAAGAGATCATAAGGGTTTGGAAAAAACAACTCTGTACTCCACTGGATGCAATGTTATTCTCTCTGTGTTTCTTGTTTTTGTCTCAAAGTTAGACTTTTGGAGATTTGTCTTAAGTTCAATGTGTGTTTTTGTCCTAAGTTAGTAAGGACATTACTGGTTCCTAGACTTTGCTGAGGATTTTGGTATATATTTTTTTAAATAGGTTTTTTTTAATCTTTTTGTTTTGTAGTTTACATGAGTGGCATTTATAAACAAAAATTAAAGCGTGGTTATTTAGCTTAATATTTGTATGAAACTTTGATCCATTTATTTTTCATATAAAATATTTAGGATCAAATGTGGTGATCAGATGTGGCATACAGGTTTTCTATGCAATTGTCCGTTTGGTTGTGAGGGTTTTGTGTTTAGTAAGACCAAAGTAGTCAACTGACAGATGTGCCTTAAAGTGAATATATCTTAAGTTATTTGATGATGGAAATTTTGTTTAATATTAAGCTATTTTCCTCCCAACTCTTCTAAATTGTCTATAAGAAATTCTTCTACACGTGATTAAAATGTTGGACTTGATACAAATGCAACTGAGGGAAACAGCTTGTAGTTTTTGTTTTCACTTCATTTTTCAAATCTTCTGTGAATGCTAAAACTGAACCACTGTTGCTTTGTTGAGTTTTATTGTTTTTTCTATTTTTTTATTTTTATAGTTTGTTTGGGGGAGTTTTTATGCATTTGAATTTTTACATATTCACCAAGATGCTTTTGTTTGCTATTGTGTGTGAATTTACATTTTATATACTGTTTTTTTAATATATTTTTCAGATTTTATTGTTGAATCCAAGGTTGAATCCAACTGATGAAGAATTTTTTATTTGCGTTCTGTCAGTGTGTTTTTAGAAACAGGTGTTTGCTGGGAAAATTGTACCCTCTGTCACTTTAAACATACCCTGATGTCTTAATCTGAGTAAAACACCTTTGTAAAGCTGTTACAACTGAACTATAATGTGTCAAACGCTACTGTGAAACTATGCAACTCACTGTTAATACAAGACATTGAGCCATTTTGGGTTCTTTTTAAATGTTTTCATTGTGATTTTTATGTCATGGTGTGAAGCTGTGTGATGCTGATTTCCTTTTAGCCACAAGGTGATGCTCTTTAGTTGCAAATGATTGCTAAGCTGGGGACCGTAGAGCAAAGCATCTTGCATTCTCAGTCCAATCAAATGACCAGATTCTGTCACTGTGAAAGATTCATATTCCTGCTACGTCCGTGTTGCACCGTATACTGTATTTGTAAGTGCATGTATGCATTCCCAATATTTTATTCCATTGTACTTGGTTAAAAAATACGTTCCCAGTTAATGATAGAACAGTTTCAATATATGGTCATACTTCACCAAAGACAATAAAGTCATTATTTGCTTCCACCATCTCTCGTACTCTGTCTTTCATCTTTTTACAGTAGGTAACAGCGCCTTGTAGCCAGGAAGCAGGCAGCAAGCTCCCTGTAAACTTTAGTAGGTTGTGGTAACAAAAAAGGTGCCAAATAAAATTAAAATCTACATCACTTTTAGGCTTATGACCAAGCTATGACTAATGGCACCGAAAGGGAGAAAAAAACAAAGCTAAAGTGAAGCAGAGCCGTCACATAAAAGCTATTTTTCACTCATTTGCAGAAACTATATTTTAATGGAATTGGGGGTAGGGGGTGGGGTAAGAGTTAAGACTGCTTTCCACAACAGCAGGAATGTCTCAGTGTGTCATTATGGCGTCCATGTCAATGCATGCTTGGTATTGTAAGTATATGTTGTAAACATCTGTGAGAATGGGTCTGCCTTTTCTCATGTTCTCTAAATAAACAGTAGACAGGTTCCATAATAGGAAAAGTATTGTTTTACATCTCCGGAGAAGTTATATTTAGTATGCTTAATCAAAATGAGCACGATGACTGTAAAATGACTTGCTTAAACTGTAATCAACATCACATTCAGTGGTGTGCATATAGCTGCGCATGTTGGTGAATGAATGTCTACACAAAAATACCTTCGGGAAGGTCTTGCAGGAATAGCTCTGGAGCTGAGTGAAAGCTAAAAACACACAATTCAGATCAAAAGCAGGCTGCAGAAATCTCTGGATAATAAATTAGCCTTCTTGTTATTGTCTGTCACAATAAAGCCAAGTCCAAGAGATGAAGTGTTGCAGTCAGTTGTGGAGCAGCTTTGTTTTAATTAAAGTTTTATATTTTCTTTGGTTGTAAGTTGTCAGACAATGCTTATTAAACGTCACCGGCTCCAGCAGTAATGTGAAGCTTTACGTTGGCTGATATTCCACATTAATTGCAGCTCCTCATTTGAATCGGCTCTTCTTTAGGTCTCTTGTTTTGCAAACTCTCCTCCACCAGACAATCGTATTTGCTGCCATGTCCTCCCACGGCTTTTGAGAACTGCAGAATAATTCCTGTTGTGTATTTGTGCGCATTCCTATCACAGCTCTGTTAGAGCGGAGGGATGTTACCACCGCCCCCCATAACCACTAAACACCAATGTCTCATGTTTAATTAGCCACCCCTAGATGGAAACTGTAAACTGTACTTTTTCTACTGGAGCAAACTGAACTTTTTTCACATCTAAATGTGCATACACCAGCATTTACACATCTATGCCCCAAGCTGGAAATGGTCAAGTTACACAACAGACAAAAAGTTGTTTTTTTTTGATTGAGTGGTCAGTTGATAAGATGATTTTATTATTTTATTTAATTATTATTTTCATGAAAATGCATTGTTGTTCAAAATGTCAAAAAATACACACTTTTCCAATTTTTCTTAATGTGTATTGTCTATTGCGCACATGTAAGCTCTACAATGTCAAATCACATGCATTGTGATGGTGAATAACTTCCATGGGTACCATGGTGTTGTTTTACATGTAAAGTTTCATATTTCGCCCAGATTTAACATGTTGCGTCACCATGAAATGTGTGCCCTGACCTGAAGTCAAAGGAATGAGAGCCATTCAGACATTCAGAACACTGATTTGCATTTCCATAAAGTGCAACTATGAATTTGGAAAAGCTTCCTGAAAGCTGCAATTACACTGTCAACAGCGGCTAGACTCTGATATATTTGCTGTTTTCACTAAACGGCAACTTTAACTGAATAATATTTATTAAGAATTCCATTAAACTAAATGATAGCCTGCAGATGCAGCTTATCATTCAGTTTTTCCCTTTTGGCCGAGTCCTGTTTATGTCTTCATGCGCAGGGAGTGCATGGCGCTGGCATTGGGAGTGGGATTGTGCTCCAGCTCCCCTCGTCAATCCAAACAACAGGCCAGGTATGAGCGTAGCTTTTTTGTCTTTTTATTTGCACATATTAGGATGTAATCTCCACTTCTGAAGCGTCACAGTGCATTGAAAATAGTGTTGCCTTACTTTTATGGCAGTGGTCACCCCTCCAGAAGGTCATGATCTATGGGGATGAAATGAACACATATGTGTGTGTTTTTCCACCGCAGCTCCCCGAAGCAGCCTCTGTCTGTGTGGCCACACTTGCTTATTATTTATTCCGGCTTTTTTGCCTTCACAGGCCGAGGTGCTGAATCTTCTTTCCCCCTGTGGATTCTCCTCGTGGAGGCGCACACAGCCCCATCTCCCCCACCGCCTCTCCCCTCCGGGCCGGAGCTCTGCAGTGTCACGCAGGTTAGGACTCCCTGCAGGGGCTTGCCCGGAGGCAAACCTGAGAAAAAAGAGGGAGAAGAGAGATATTTGGAGTAGATTGCTTTAGTGAAGAGAGTCAGGGGAATGAAAAGGGGATCTCAGGAATGAGAGTGAGTTCAGGCAGGGTTCTTATTGGGGTGGGGTGGGGGGGTGGGTACGAGGACGCATAGGAGTGGGGGTGGAATGGAGGGGTAGGGGTGGAGTCAGGGCCTCTGCTATTTGTAGATCCTTGTGATGGATGACTGGTGTGTGTGTAGGAGAGAGAGAGAGAGAGAGAGACTGGCTTTTTTTCTGCTCTTTCCCTATTCCCTCTCTCTTCAAGCGAGCAGAGAAGGACTGAGTGAGAGGAGGACAGACGTGTGCAGACCACAGCGCACCAACTCCACAAAGACGAGCAAGAAAGAGGAGTTTTGCAAGGAGAGAAAGAAAACAGCAAACTGTGGCGGATATCAGACCTGCATCCAAAGAATTCCACAAGAGCAGAGAGGATTTGTGTTGTTTCACAGCTGAGAGGAAAATCTTGTCATAGTTTTTTGCTTCCTTCTGTCTTTTTATATTCACCACAGAAATAAATCAGCCCAGCATACCTGTGAGGTGTAGCAGAACTGCTGAAAGCAGGCGCAGAGAAAGAGAAAAGTAAGGAGAAGAAGAAGAGCGAGCTGCAGCGGTGGGGAACATGCCCAGGAGAAGTAACTGTTTTGAGGCAAGCATGGGCAGCCCGGCCGTGCACTGGATGTGGGTGCTCATGCTCTCTGCCCTGATCACTGGGAACACTAGTGCCTGCCCAGCCCTGTGTACCTGCAGCGGCACCACAGTAGACTGCCACGGACTGGGACTCAAAACCATGCCAAGGAATATCCCCCGCACCACAGAGAGACTGTGAGTACCGGCTTGCTTCCTTATCAGTGTGTGTGACAGACTTTTCCCAGCGTTTCCTTGCTGGTTCTGAACTGTTGTGTGGTAATACACATGACTTTAGCTGAGAGCGCTACAGAACAATAGCCCTGCCAGTAAAGCTGTGTGTACGTGTGTCAGTCCCTCACTGGCATTCCAGTCAGGTATAAATAGGCATGAGGGACTGGAAAAAGCAGCAGCAGATGTGCGCCTTTCACATGTGTCCATAATTTAGTTACCTGCCTGTTAATACTTGCTGCTTATGTTCTCTGTTCTCTAAACCCTGATAGGAAATGCATTGTGTTAATTACCAACTTTAAAAAGTAAAGTTTTACTCAGCTTTAGAGCAAGATTTCGTCACCTGGTTGTAGTTTGCTGAGATTCAGTGATATTTAAGGATCTGTCCCCATCACTCATATTACAAATCTTTTTTTTTTTTTTGCTTATCTGTCTTTACCTCCTCCCTCACTTTTCTCCACTTCTGTGCCAATGACTTTCCTCTCTCCCTTTGCCATGACTTTGAGCCCTCACTCCAGAAAATTGTTAAATCATGTAGAAAATTAAGCAAATCTGCTGCTTAAGTGAGTCCCGCACAAAGATCACAAACCTGTCTTGTACAAAAAAAAAGAAAAAGATGGGAGAAGGAGGGAGATGTGAAGCGCACGCCGGCCTACAGAGTGGAGTTTCTGTCTTTTCTGACGTTCCTCTGAAAAATTCATCCGTAAATCAGAAGTGAGGAGTGCGAGGGGAAATAGATTGTTCTATTTCAGCTTTTAGAATATCAATCGTGAATAAAACATGCGGTGGGAACGGAGCAGCGAAAGCCTGTGTCAGAGGGAGCGCTGGCATAGTGGGAGCTGGCTGCATATTTTATGCTTTTCATATTTAATTTCTAAGAACACCCCTTTTTTTTTCTTGCCTTGGCCGCCTTCATGCTTCCAGGTTGCATAAATGCACATGATGGTTTAACAGTGAACCTGAGAGGAAACATGGTCATTTTGTGGTTTCCTTTTACATGAATGGTCACTCACACTGGAAATAGCCCTCGCCCACCTCCACTCAAGAGCATTTTTGTGTTAAAAGTTGTTTGTGCGTTTGTAGGGCACAAAGAGCTGAAGATCTTTATGGTTGGAGCATCTCTGGTCTGTTGAAGCACATTTGGTGCTCTGCATTTTAATCATCTTGTGCTTAACGGTCATGTGTAATTTATTCCTGGGTCACTGCTCTCTCTCTCTCTCTCTCTCTCTCTCTCTCTCTCTCTTTTTTCCTCCAGTTGATATGTGTGTGTAGGTCATGTAGAAAATAGCCAGTCTCTGCTGAGGCGTTCTGTTTAACAATAGAAACAGTTTCTCCGCTGCGAGCGCTTGCATAGGGTGATTCATCAAGGTGATCGTACAAATCAACACAGCCCAACCGGCCCCACATGATGCTCCCATGTGCATTGCTAGATTTATGTGTATGTTTGCAAAATGTGTGATTGTGTGAGTGAATTTATGCAAGCACCACTGGGGTCAAAAATGAGTAATGACTCGCTGGGATTGGTCCAGTTGATAGCGACTCTTGTCTTTTCCATATAAAATTAAGCTTTTCTTATTTTTTGTATAGAAGTGAAGCGATTAAAGCAGTTTAAAGTGTGTGAAGCTGCTGCTGAGTAAAAACTCAGCATGAAACGGACTCTTTTTACCACACTGTTTTTTGAATGTTCCTGGTTTTGTGTGTGAATGGATGTGTGTGTTTATGCTTAGGTAAACAAAGTGATGCTTTAGTGTGTGTGTGTTAGAGAAGGAGGGGGTTGGTTTTTGGGGGAATGTGTGTGTCTTTTTGGGGCAGGTTGTATGGGAGCTGTTGAGATAGACAGCAGAATCCCATTTGCACTTGTCAGTGTGGGTTTGGATCAGGTCTGACCCCTGCGCTCCTCAAACCCAAGCCTGTAATGAGACTGTGAGCTCCATGTGTTAAAATCACACCCCGCTGCATGTGGGCCTCTGGCCGCTTCCTCCCCCTCCGTGTCCTCTCTGCATCCATCCTGTGTCTTTTCTTTCCTCTCTTTTCCCATTGTCTCTGCTCCTTTTTATTCATCCACTCTCGCAATCATCACACTTTAATTGCAAACACACTGATATCACACTCCTGTGAGGAAAAAAAACAAAAAAAAATCAGTGTCTCTGATTAAAATGATTTACAGCCGTTTGTTGGACAGGTATCAAACCCCTCTCCCTCTCTCCTTGTCTTCACAACAGCCATGCTGCTTAAATTAAACGTGTGTCTTATCTGTGAATGAGCTGATTTGTAAAAGAGGAGGAGCTGTGTTTGCCTTCGTGTAATTTGCAAAAAGCCAGTTATTATGTGCCAGAAAATACCTTGTACTGAGATCTGGAGGCATGTTGGAGCTCCGCCAGGACGGAGGAGGTGGAGGCTGCTCACCATATGCATATATTCTCTTTTGTTTATTCATAAACTTGATCATGTGCCTCCATATGTGTAAGCGCCTTCATGTGGTGAATATGTAATGTTAGATGAACACACAGGAGGGTTAGCAGTGGATGAGAATGAGGGGCTTAGTTGCTTTGATAACTACGGATTTCAAGGTTGGAGGCAGGAGGGGTGTGTGTGTGCGATTGTGCCAGGGCATGCCTGCAGTGTGTTTGGCACAGGCAGATAGATGGTACAGCCAACAGCTCACCGGCCACCTGATCCCTAATTTACCCAGACATGGCTGAACACAGCCTGCCCGCTACCTGCCAGCTCCAGCTATCTGACTGAAGAGGGAATAATAAAGACAAAGAAATGAGGTGAAGGCCTAAAAAGTGTAAACCGGCAGAGAAACTGAGGTGATAATCACTGGTGAAAGGATTGAATGGTTTAACTCATCTACAAAGCTAGTAAATGAATAAATAGGATTGTGTTATTTATTACAAAGGGCAGGAGAGGTCCGGCCCCGAGGCAGATTGAATTTCCTTCAGGCAATTTTTACAGTCTAATATATCCATCCTCATGGCTGATAATCCTGTGAGGAGTAATACTGCTTGGAATGAAGATCATTCGGAGAATGTTTATGCACACTGGAGCATTGTGAAATTACAGGCCTGGGACCAGGTCAGCTCAATTTACTGCCTGTGCAGCACAGCTGTGGGCTTCTCTCTCTCGAATCCTGAGTAGGATGTCATTAAATTTGAATTTATCATGATGTGACATTTCTCTTTTTGTCCTGTCCGTCCAGGAATGGGGGCAACAAGCAGGTAGCCTGTGCAGGTCATGGCTCATTCTACAGTACTCTGCTGTTTTCAGTTTTCATTTAGCACAAGCACTTTTTATACTTTAGTCACCTTTTTACATTTAACATACATGTACAGTCAGAGTGTTGCTTGTTTAAGCAGAGTGATGGCTGACCGACCGCTAAGCATCAAAGCCAGCTGCTGTGTGTCAATGCACACACCGGGCTCACTGGCCTGTTCTCCAGATGAGTGCAGAGTCTCTTGGGATGTGTTTAATTGCACCCATGAGAGCTAAGAAAAGACCCTTTCAGCAGGGCGTGCGTGTTGTCAAACACCTTTCAAGACCGCTGCATGCACTTATTTTTTATGTGCAGGCCTGACATGCATATATACAGTATGATGTATGTGCATGTGAACATGTGTGTGCACATGCGTGATTGTTTTGCACGGATGTCTAAGAGGGCCTGGATTTCAGCAGAGTATGAAAATCGAATTTGGAGAATCCACCTAGATCGCCTTTCATCTCTCAGAAGAGCAGATTTGCTTTTAGCCCCTCTGGTTTTACAGCAAGAAGCTGGAGTGCAAAGGGTCTCGGTGATGTGAGCATGTTTAAATGCACGTCAGCCAACACTCAGCGATACTGGAGATACGTAATCGTAATCCACATTTCACGGTAGTCACAGTCGCTTCTGTTTGAGACAAGTTCAAGAGCAAATTATTGGCACCTTTCCATGATCCACTTCAGATATGTTCTAGTCGGCATGTTTATGTCACACTGGAGTTAATACGTTTATATTGTTTGTTATTTTTAAGACCTTGCTGAATAATGTAACATCACTCAGAAATGTTACAATCTATGAGTTGTGACTAAGAATAGAAGAAAATCCCAAGATCTAGATTAGTTAATACTTGGTAAATTACTTTAGCAAAATTATTAACTTCTTTATTATTATTATTATTATTATTATTATTATTTTTACTATTATTATTGATAATAATTATAATAATAACCTAATAATAAACGGGAGAAATGATTATATCTACGGGAGTTTTTAGTCTTCTTTCATAGGGGTGGACAGACAGATTCAAGTGCACATGCAGCATCCAGCTGTTAGTGCACATCTGTGAGGCAAACATCTTTTATTCCTGTTTGCAATCTCTAAAATATCATAAATGTGGCGGAGCACAGATGTTCCATCCACATGATGTGCTTTAAAGCGAACGTCCATATAGTCTGAATGCCTTCATACAGAATCAAACCACAACAGAACCTCAGAGTCTGCTGCTGAACAAACTACAGATACAGCATAAACCATGAAAGACCCCTTCAGTCCCCGCCTCTGCTACAGTCGTGTGTGTTCTTTTTCCATCCTGTGGCTGTAACACACATTGGAACAGATGTTTGATTCACTTTAACCTAAGACAGCGTTTTAAGCAATCTATGTTTGATCCTGCGTGTTATTCTGCTCTCTTGTCTTTTCCACCCTCATCTTTTCCATTTTTGAGTATCTGTAAAGTTTTTACCGTCATGCAAAGTCTCCTTTATTAAAATAGAATAGTTTTTGTGCTTGTTAGATACACATGCACTTTCACTAGCAGCTGTTTATACAAGGAGATGGACCCCACACTGGTCAAGGCTATGTGAAGAAGCTGTGTTTCTGGGCAATGCCTGTGTGAAATCAACTTGATGTTTAACTTTCCTATCAGTAATCTTGCTCCTGAGGCCTGACTGAGCAGAATGAAAATTGTAAATAGCCCTTGAGGAGCCCAGGAGTAGAGAAAACACACTCAGAGAGTCATTATGTACTGTACACACAAGCCCGCTAACACGATTGCTGACACATACACAGTAAAAATGTACAGTTGAGGGCATTAGCTGCTTGTCTAAAAGCCACATTTCAGTGGAGAGGGACTGTTTTGTTCGAGCTGAGCAGAAATCTGACCTCTTAGTGTGAATAGAAGTGTTCCAGTTGGGTTTTAGAGTGGTATTTTGGTCACGGTGGCTCTTTCCCCCTTTTTTTTCTTCCTTCTCTGTCTTTTGATAGAAGCCTGCTATGAACCCAAATGAAACTGACTGACTGTAATGTCATACCAACCAGCATTTTCCAAACTTTTTTTGTCTGCCTTGTTCTTAAGGCTTCATCTCTCAATTGACATTTCCCAGACAGTTCGTCAGCTCTTCACAGCTCCCTGGCTACTCGCTACACACACCGCTTCACACTGTCACTTCTCAACAACTAACAACAGTGTCAGTCACTCTCTGTCGTTCACTGACTTTATCTTTCCCCTCCCTTCTTTCCATCCTTGCACTTCACGGCTGTCACCTCCTTATGCTGTTCAGTCTGCAGGAGGAAGATTGTTTTGCTTGTTTACAGCTTTTCAACCTGTTCATTCATCAGGGTGGCTGGTCTGCTCAGATAGCATTATCAATCTGCAACTCTGATTAATGAGCAGCCTTTTTTTTAGGTTGTGGGGCCTCAGGGTTGTGTTCATCAGATTGTTTCCACAGAGTGGAGGTTGGACAGCAACATGCCACCAATCCTCAATCAGCTGTCTTCTGCCTTCCCTGCCAGGCTAAAGCTGTTCCCTACAAATGGTCCTGTGGTGATCTCTGCAGCGATGCAGAATGACTGCTCCGCCAGAGCATCTGAATGCATCATTTTAATCTAGCTTCAAAGCTAGAATGTCCCTCATTATCAAAACTTTCCCCTGTTGAGCTTGCTCGCTCCGAATGAGCTTTGATTTGCTATCATAGGAAAGTTAAACAGATTTTAAAAGTTGACCATATGATGAAATTTCAAAATATTTTAGTTTGGTCTGGCATGAAAAGAAACCCATTCTCACCAGAAGATGAGTAATAGATACTACATTAAACATGGCCGTATCATAATCCATGGTTAGAAATAATTGCATCCAGTTGTTTTATGAAGGGCAGTGTCCACGTGACATGAAAGGAACCGCAATCCATAAATAATCTAATGCATAAATCCCGATAACCATGTATATTTTTTTAACCATGTATTTATCTAAGCTTAATGTCAAACATTCACAAGTGAAAGCACAGAAGAAGAATGTGGCATCTGGTGTTACAGTAAAAAAGAAAAGTAAAAGGACTGGCTTCTGATATGGAAGACTACTAGCTTTTACCTCCCCTTTACAAGAACAAGATTCAAGATTCAAGATTCAAGATTCGCTTTATTGTCTTTCAAAGAAAGAAATTTGTTCTGGGTCATTCCCCATGCTGCAGCCACAACACGAATTCACAATATAAAACAAGATATA
>JAVQJG010192177.1:0-25693 GCA_036024015.1 Craterocephalus amniculus | reverse complement strand
CTCTATATTTGGATTTATCTCATTTATACAGAGCTGCAGCTTTGCAATAAGAGAATAGGAAGAAGATCCGGCTGATGCTACATGAGCAGATGAGCTTACAGTACAATTTGGCTGCAGTTTGTGCTGCAAACGTGACTGCTGTCTAATCAGATCCGTGGGGCCCCAGCCAAACAATAGATCTACAACAACATCTGCTGATGTTAATGAAAAAGCAGCAGCAGTGGCTTTTTATGAGGATGCAGCTACAAAGAGGCTGTTTAGATGAGTTACTGTAAAACATTTCTACAAAAACCCATAAATGTTTATAAAATAAAGTTGCAGCAGATTAAATAGTTTTTGTGTGTGAATAAAGCTCTTCACGGCCATGGTTTGTCAAGCACACAGTGATAAGCATTAATATCTTTGATTACACCTGATTATTTCCTGCTGCTGCTTTAAAAATTGTTCGTAGGTCCTGCTTGAAGACTTGTTTGTTCAGTACCTATCTGTCCGGGTTGGCCGTTGAAATCTATCATCAAAGTCACAATCAGCTTAAGTTTTTATAATTAATTCCACTTATTCATTAGTTTTACAATTAAATACATATAACAAATATACTATTGATTAGAAAAAAGAGTTCTAATTAATTTCAACTTGTGACACTAAAACAAACCTAAATCTCAAAGAGAATATTAGAGGAAAATACAGTATTACACCAATCATAGAATGGTATAATCACATGAAAAAGAAAGTGTTTCAGCTTTTAAACTTATTTGCATATCATTTTCTTTATAGTCGGTGTAAGCATTCAGATGTGTGATAGCAACAGAAAGGAGGAAAGACACGATCTTTGGAGGTCGTTTCCAAATAGTTTGGAGTCTAATTCTGCAGTGAGAAAAATTATTCAGAAGAGGAAAACATTATAAAAAGAGTAAATGTTCGTAAGTTGTCCCAAAGGTTAGACCTTACAATGTTTAGATAATCTAAACGAAAAAGGAGCTACACCTCAAACTCTACAGGCCTCAATTAGTCCTTTTAATGTGAAAGTTCATGACATTACAGGTAGAAAAGAATTGAACGTGTGGAAATATAAATGTGTTAGGATGTTTAAGCCTGCATCTGAATGAACTACAGAACTTCTGGAACAATTTTGCAATGACAAAGGTTGGACAGGTTTTGTCATAATACACAGTACCATACTGATAAAACCATTAAAAACAGCATTTCAGTACAAAGATCTCACATCAATGTCAAGCAGGGGCAGAAAGTTAGTGATTTGGGTTTGTTTAACAGCTACAGGACCTGGACACCTCATAGCCATGCAGTTGATAATTAACTGCAACTGTAGCTTGTTTGTTGCATCTTGCAAAACGAACCAGAGGCGTTCATCTTGTTCAGCGTGTCTTTTTGTTACTCTCTGTGGCATTTTAAGAAACCCAAACCTTTTACAAGGTTATATTTTTTTGTGTTATTGACTGGAAATGCTTCCATCTCATCCAAAAGTCTTGCTGCATTGGATTTTTTTCCACAGATTTTGGATTTTCATTAAACTCTTTGAAAACGAATAAAAACGTCACAGTTCCCTTCAGCAGATAAACACTGACATGTACATTTTCTCTTAGCTTCTCACTACATCATGACCTTTGAAAGGCGTCCTTTATTCCTCAACTTGCTCCCTTCTCTTCTATCTGTTTCTGGTCCACTTCCTGCTTGTGACAAGGTTGGCAACTGTTACGTAAAGCCGATCCCCGAGCCCAAGTCGTCATCACTCAGCTGCTCAGCTCTTCTTCTGTCCTGTCAAATTTCACTCCCGATTCTCCTCACTCCCTTCCTCATGTGCATGTCACAGCATATTACCTCAGCCCCCTCCCCACTGGGAAGACACAACTCCCTATCAGTCATTTTCAGTGTTTGATGAACACAAAGAAAGCAGAGGTGCAGCATGAAAAGCAGATGGATGATCAGGATAAAGTTCTCCATGGTTGAAATGCCACATTTCCAACTGATAATAAATCCGGTTGTCAGTGGAGAACAGAGGAAAAAGGGCCTTTTTCTTCTTTGTGAAAATGTCAATCACTGTCATCATTAGCACACCGTCAGAGCAGGCTGGAAAATATCCGGCTTTGTTGGATAGTTTTGAAGTCTTTCTGAGTACCTTTGGTCCAGGTAATGGTTTCTCCTCCTCAGAAGTGAGATAAGACACATTACATTTAACATGAGGACACATGTGAGGCAGTGCTTGAATTAGATAGCACGCCCTCACATTTTTTCTATTACTGCCTGTTCTCTCCGTTTTTTAATCTCTGATACCATCCTACCTGCCTTTTTGTATCCTTTTGCATCATCTCTTAGGACTTGATGACTCTGGCCGTCAAACAATGCAGCCACCTCCGTACCTACCGGGTTCGCAAGACCCCAATGTGCCCCAGCACCCCAACATGCCAGCTGCACCCGGCACCCAGCCCAACTACCCTCCTCCGCCTCCTCCCCCAGGCTCTGAGGGATACCTCCAAGAAACTCAATTCCACTGCAGCCCAATGGGGCCGCCCGGGGCTCCGCAGGGCTACACCATCCAGACCCAGGGCACTGGAGGCACCATGCCGCACCCCCCGGTGGGATACATCCACCCAGGCTACCCCCTGCAACTGCAGCCGTGCACGGCTTACGTACCCATCTACCCCATGGCATCGGTGAGTCAGAGACGAGACTGCTTTGATGGATTTCACAGGTGTAACAGGTTGCTGCAGAAAGGAAATCTCTCCCAGAATTTCCTTCAATCTTATATTTTCTTTTACATTTGATCAGATTTTGATATTTTTGGATGTTTGTTTGCTTATTGTAAGGGAAATAACAACAGTGTTATTTTGTTTTAACATCTTTTTTTGAAGAGCTCTACCAAATGAATGTATTCATCCTTAATTTCCATGCCCTGCAGTACCCATTTCTTTATTAATTGGATAGTAATTAAAATTTATATAACTGTATATTCCTAGAGGAAACTTATTTTGGAATTATCCAAAAATGTAGAAAGCTGTCAGTTTCACTGTCTAAACTTTACATAATGTTCAAGCCACCAGGTTACCATGGTGACCTTTGAATCATTTTCACATTTTAAATCCTTTAACAAAAATGGGCTGCATTGATGGTTTCAATATGTACCTGTGATCATGGCAGGCTGTAGTTTCTACCTTTGATTATTTCTTTTTCATACTTTATCTTTATAAATTCAGCACAAAGTGTAAAAAGTCAGTGTTTGACTGATCATTTCTTTGTTGTAACATTGTTTTTTGCCGTGAATCTTGTCAAATCAAATCAAACTTTATCTATAAACACTTTTCATACATGATCACAAAGTGCTTTACATTGCAAAAACAATTATTTTGAAAATAATACAGTATAAAAACATCAAAGATCAATAGTGCATATCTCATTATGCTCTCTTCTTCACTTTTGACTCTTTATCATCATACATACAAACACAAACTCACACACACAACACAAACACATGATGCATCTCTTTTCATAGAAATAAACTGCCTTCTAGTTTCTCTCTTAAACCGAAACAATTATTTAAAAACATAATTTGAGCAAAATAAATGACAAATGACACTCTATACCATTATAAGGCCTGTTAATTTTATCTTTTGGATTGTGCCACAGTTGTAAGGAAAATGCATTAATAGGGTGAGCAGCAGAGTTGACTGTGGGTTGCACCCATGTAAAACCTGCCAAATGTTATGGTGGGTGCTGGGGCAGGATCTCCCTTGCTGGAAAAAACTAGGCTTGTCAGTAGTGGAGGGAATTTCAATGCAGATCTGTACAGATGAGAATCAGTAGCAATCCCATGTCTGCACAATCTAGGATCAGACTCTATCCTCCAATCAGAAAAAGAAAGCCCCAACAGAGAGGGGTTCAATAAAAACTACCTTCAGCATTTAGATGTGGAGAGGATGGAAAGACCCTTCTGCAGCCCTGAAACCCCAGAAGGAAGAATGTTTGTTAAACGAATTATCAAATTACCAATATATCCAACAAACGACACAAATCGATGTGAGAATTAAGTGTCTGACATTAGCAGAGAAGATTTGGGAAGTTTTTCATGGGAACACCTCACAAACTTAACTCTTCTTATCCCACATTTTCCCTACAAATGTGGTTCCATTTAATATGGAAATAAACTTTTTAAAAGTATAATATTTAAAACCAAGGGGAACTTAAACAACAAATAACTTACCAAACACAGATTTCCTTACTTTTTGTACTCAGTTAATAAATGTACAAATGAGTAAATAAAACTAGTCAAACTAACCCAAAAATTGAAGATCAAAGTGACAAAATAAGGCAGAAGATGAAAATATGACACTATTAAATTAATTCTGCACCGTATAATGCCCATCTTGGAGGCAAGCTACAATCTTATGTAATAATTGTAGGTTTTTAGACATTCTGGGTAGCCTGCTGGAAAATTTTAGCATCTTATGATATCATTAATCATGCATGACTCATGGATAGAGACTCTGAACTCCATATATACCTAAATCTATACTGATTAAAAAGGTAAATAAAAAATCTCAACACAAGAAAGTTAAAGCAGCAGTGTAGCCTGATTTGTCCTCCAGCCTCAACTATTTATAATTTTAGTCAGAGGATGTGAATATAAAGTGGAAGAGGAAGGCATGTTGCAGCTCTGCTGGTGGTTTGTAATTGTAATCATTAGAACTAGGTCTGCTTGGCTTCAAAGGTTTACCTTCAGGGACTCTACATTGTGATGAAGTATCTTCTAATGTCTTCCCTGACTTGTAAAATTTCATCTAAATCAATCTGACAGACTGCTGTCAAACATCAAAACAAAATCTTTTTCCTCTTCTATCTGTTCTCTAACTCCTGTAATCCCAGGAGGCTCTGCTGCCTGACTCCTAATCTTCGCTCAAACCTTCATCTTCCTTCGTCTTCTGAGATAAAAGTGCTTTGAAAATCTCAATTTTTACAAAGTGTCTCCTCCCTGTGGCCTCAGGGTCAGCACTACATGCCGGCTGGAGGAACTCACCCGGGGATCCCATCAGGCCAGATTCACCCCATGCAAATGCCGCCCAGCATCACTCTGATGGACCGACGACCACCGCACGATTATCTTCCGATAGCCGTGCTCACCACTGTCTGCTGCTTCTGGCCAACGGGCATCATTGCAATCATCAAAGCAGTGCAGGTGAACATCCTTCACAGTATCTTTTTGATCTGGGGGTTTGGAGCTGTCACAATTTTACCATTTCCAAGACCTTTGCTTGAATTCCCACCTTTTAAGTAATTTCATGCGCTCCCCTCTTTTTTAGAATTACACACTCCAATTCCCCAACATTCAAAACATTTAGACCTTATTTATTCCATTAAAATCTTTGGAAAAACATGAAGCTCAGACAGAAATGCCTTTTGATAATTTATTATTTTTATTTATTATCTCTTTTTTTTGGTAGTTGAAATCTCTGTTGTTGATTGATAATGGTTTTGCCCCTTAGTTGGCCTACTTTTAAAAAATGTGTTCATATTTTGCTAGCAGTGCAAAGTGCAAAACTGCTAGCATAATAGCTCTTTTGCGAGGTCATTCAACCTTGTCGCGCACTCCCTGACATATGGCATTCCCAGGCCAGCGAGAGACATAGCCTCTGCAGTGTGTTATGGTTGTTCCCCAGGGCTTTCTCCCAATGGGAAATGCCCAGAAAACCTCCCCAGGGAGGTATCCAAGAGGCATCCTAATCAGCTGCCCTGGCCACCTCATCTGGCTCCTCTCAGGAGCATCTGCCCTGCTCATCATCTCTCCCTGATGACTGAGATTCTAGCCCTGTCTCTAAGGGAGAGCACAGTCACCCAGTGGAGGAAACTCATTTCAGCACAGCTGGTGTACATAGGTGAGGGCAGGAACATAGCTCCACCAGTAAATTATGAGCCCTCTACACCAGTAAATTATGAGCCCTCTACACCACAACAAACCTTTGCAAACAACTCACTGATGCGCCTGTTGATCTCCAACTACATCATTCTTCCCTCACTTGTGAATAAGATCCCAAGATATTTAAACTGTGTCACTTGGAGCGGGGATCTTATTTCTGACCTGGAATCCCCAAAGGACACAGATGAATGCCTTCTCTAGGTCCACAAAGCGCATTTAGACTAGTTGGGCAAACTCCCATGTTCCCTCTCAGGGCCCTGTAGAGGGTGTAGGGCTGGTCCACTGTTCCATGGCAAGTGAGTCAGGGGTCCCCCAAAAAACACAGGGGTACCAGAGGCTTTGAACATTCAGAGCCTTTATGATTGTGTTCATTCATTGTCCCTATTTTAATAAAGAAGTAAATCTATATATCATTAATTACATTTTTGCTTAATGGAAGGACAGGACTCAGCCAAAATACATTATTTATGGTGAGAATCTCACTTTTGAAAGCATAAAACCAAGCATGGCTTCAGCACAGGGGGGCAAGGGAGTCTGTGGCCTTTTAGTAAATCTGCATGAAGTGGTTACTCAAGGAAAATAAGTTGGGAACCACTGGTCTATATGGTTTCATTCAGCCAGTATGTAGCCTAGTTTGTTAACTTATGGAAGTGTGCAAGTGCTCGTTTTCCGTCATTTAACCTACGTCTTCACAGTGAGTGAAGCTTGGAGACATCTATGAAGTAACAGTAGACAGGGATGTTATGTCCAAAGCTTTGACTGTTCCTGTAATGTAAACTGAAGTAAAACCAGTAAAAAACAGTATTCTAAATGTTGCTTACGAAGGGCAATAGTTTCAATGCTTTTGAGTAACGCAACATCAGGCAGCTGGTCAGCAGCAGAAAGAAGCTACTGTATGTCAGGATTTACATCAGACTCCAAGAGAACATTACCTTGTATTTGTTGCACATCTATTTGTCTGGATGTGAAAACCCAGTTTCTCTCTAGAGCTTCCTATCCGTTTAATCTGGGCATGATTTTTGACATGTCAAGGCTGAGTCTGGTGGCTCTCACACCTCACAATGCTGTTTGTTTATGTATGCAAAGGCAAACCGTGCTGACCAACATGCACTCAACAGACAGCATTACGTAACGGCACCATTGTCAGTGCAATGGGACAGCATGGAATTTGTCCTCTGGGCCTGCTCAGCTGGCTGTGAGCTAAGCTGAGCTGACAAGGGATAGATGCGCTGGTCTGAGCTGTATTTGTTGTTGTAGTGCGTCAGTGTTGTGTGCAGTGGCCTCTTTCTGCAACACGCAGCCTGTGCTGCAGTGAAATCGATCCATACATGGTGTTGCAGACCCCATGCTGCTCCCACTCATGTGTTTTCTTGTTATGCAACATGTATTTTCAATTCTCTTCTCTTCCATCACTCAGGTGCGCACAGCGATAGCCAGAGGGGACATGGTGACGGCAGAAATAGCCTCCCGCGAGGCGCGAAACTTCTCCTTCATCAGTTTGGCTGTTGGCATCGCCTCCATTGTGCTGTGCACCATCCTCACAGTGGTAGTCATCATAGCTTCGCAGCATCATGATGACGACTGGGAGCCGTAACTCCTGATGGGAAATCACCGAGTACATATTAGGTAGCTAACTCCTCTCAATCATTCGCCAGAGGAAATAGGAAAGTGTACTGTTTCCGCTTGTTGGCCCTCTGTGTAAAGACACAAACACAGCTCTGACCTAACCTGCTTTAATCAAACACTTACCAACAACCAGAATACAGCTAACTACAGTTGATGCTCAAATGCAAAATATCGAGGAATTCTCTATTGGGGTCAGTATTGCTGTTAGCACAGCAGCCTCTTCATATTTACACTCAGATGTGAGCTACAGGAGGGAAACAAAGCTCTTTGCTTTAAGAATTGAATCTACTCTTATTCATTCATGAATTGCAGCCTTTCCTGAAGAAGTCAGATGAAAGGATAGGTCACTGTGTGTTTCAGTTTTAAATATTTCAATGAGA
Source organism: Craterocephalus amniculus (assembly GCA_036024015.1). Taxonomy (NCBI): domain Eukaryota; kingdom Metazoa; phylum Chordata; class Actinopteri; order Atheriniformes; family Atherinidae; genus Craterocephalus; species Craterocephalus amniculus. The sequence goes on along the minus strand of JAVQJG010192177.1, from coordinate 17,764 downwards.
AAATCTTGTAAATGGATCCCCACAAGACACCACAATCAAGGTTTATTTAGCATTGTTGATGCACTTTTCAGACCATACCAGTGAAAAAATACACGTGTTTTTTTTATTTGAAATGTAACATGATCCGTTGGAAAAAATGTTGATTTAGTGTTATCTTTGCTGTGAATGAGGCTGCTTTGTATGACATGGACCGATCGATTTACATTAATACATACCAAATGGAGACTGGACTGCCAAGTGAGTGTCTGATGTTACCAAACTGATTAATTATTTCAGGCTGGTGGTTTTGTGCGTTACTTGCACATTTTAACTGGATGAGATGAGACATATTTTCTTCATTGTACTTTAGTTGATTTATTTCTTATTTGTTATTTATTCATTTATTCAATCTTCCATGTATTGACTTATGTCTGCTGTAATTTATGGTGATTTGTTGCAGCTGACACAAATTTGCTTGAAATCTTGATGATGATGGCAATGCACTTTGTAAAACATAAAATGAAGTATCTGCTTACATTTATAGATCTTGATAGTGCATGATGAATATAAATGTAAGCTAATGGGCTTTTAGTGCAAAAGTAGCTTTTCTCCCAGCTATTGGTGGGAATAATTCCTAAAATATCTGTGTGCTGCAGTATTTTTCAAGATGTCAAACAGGCTTATGTCAAAGCAGAACAAAGAGACTTCTTAGATGATAACTATTTAATATTAGATCTGCAAATATTCTTTTTGGAAGTATTTTAGAAATGTATTAGCCTTTTTGTGTTGCACATCTCTATTTATTCTCTCATACACTATCAATAGTGCAACATTTGATGTATGAGGCAAGTTAACCCTGCATGTCATCCCCATTTTGTTTCCATTTGTCTTGAATTTTAAGGGTAGATGTGTGTTCCTGGTCCTATAATGTAGCTCTGAACAGTGGCTGAGCTGCTGTTTCTGAGAGTCAATCTGAAGCAAGAGTGTGAACAATAACATCAGGCTTCAGGGCTTATGAAATGAATGTTTGCAGAAGGAGAAAGAAAATATTAATGTCTATACTGTATAGCACTTTCCAATCTATAAAAAAATCTCCCTAGTTGATCCCTCAACTCTCAATTTGTCTTTCTCATGTCTATTTAAGTTTTTGGACCTATCAACATATCTCTTCTGCTCCTTCTTTGTTTCTCTTGGTCCCTTTGATGAAGATATTTTTAAAAGATTATACAAAGATATTTAATGTTTGAAACTATGTTTGTTGATAGTGAGCATTAATAGAGACAATATAAACAAAGTTTATGCTATAGTTTATGAACAATACTATGTATTATATTCAGTACCTTGAGGCACAGCTAGGCCTACATTTATAAATCAGAAAGAGTGAAACACCCTGCAACAAATGTTCTTTTTCTTTTTAGATTGAGTTATTGTCAGCTAATATTTCCCCAACAAAATCAGTTGTGAATTTCTCTTCAAACTCATTTTATTTGTATGAACTATTTGAAATCTCTCAAAGCATTTACCTGTAAAAACATTTAAATGTGTCTGTAAAAAAAAGGAACTACCAATAGTAGATTAAACATATTGTACTGTACAATATTGCTTCGACAAGCAATAGTTTACAACTTCTATGTGACTGAGAAACTCAGAACGTGTCTTTCTGTGCTGCTATCTTAAAATCAAATTCTCCTCATCGTTTTTTAGATTTGTTTTTTCATTAATAGTTCATTTTTTAAATAGGCGTAGAGATTATTTTTATGATGTGGGAAAGCCTGTGCACAGAATGCTTGGCATATAGGGTATGTTATAATTGATAAGTGATGGTGTCGGAATACATCTGCCTTGCCGCAACCCTTATCTAGCACTACATCCCCAATGAAACTAGCAAATTAGAAAGCTAACAGGTATCTAAATGTGGGAATTGCAGATGGAAAACCATTTACCTAAATATTAATTTATGAAAAAAAATGTCACCAAAGACATTATAACTCAAAGCTTTTTTTTATTCAAAAAAATCCACTCATGTTTCATGTAAACAAAGTTCAGAGAGGACCTAAGCCACAAAGAAAATCTTCATCCATGTTTCTGGAGATGCTCCCTTAGCTAACCTGAGCATTATGGGGAAAGTGGCAACAGTGAGAGGGCTAGCTTGATTCAGTCAAAGAAGGGGAGAAAAAATCTCAGACTCCTTGAGATTAGTTTTACACAAGTTTTTACATATTCAAAGATGAGAGAGGCAACATTAATTTGAGAGCTTTTGAAAAACTAGTTGGTTCATTTTTATTGAATTAGGAATGAATCATGCTTGCTGTTCTTGCTAAGCTAATGGATGCTTCCTGCAGCTACTCATCTGTTGTGTTGGGTTGCGTTTATTTGACTCTTAGCAAGAAAATAAAGTGTACCCTCAAAAATGTCAAATTTAAGTTATAAGTTTATTCATACACTTTGTATTTAATTTTCCATTTCCCCTGTACGATAAATGAAGGTCCTGTTATCATACAGACACAGAAATATTCAATGTTAAAGCGTAAATGAAGCACAGTGCTGTTCAGTATTAACACTGTGCAGAAGGTTCTGGCAGTGAGTGTCTACCCACTGATTATAGAGACTTCTGACATGTGGCACTAGGCTGTGCTGTGTTTGCTTTATGATAACTACAGCTATTTATTATGGCTAGAGTTTATTCTTCATTTATTTTTTTCTATTTTTTTCAGCTTGTAAATGCAATGGCTTACCTGTTGAAAGAGCCACAAACTACCTGTGTACATGTGGGGTTTATTATTCTCATGATGTTCTTGGCTGTGTTGCATATGCATTGATTGTTTCTGACTTCAGTTGTTTGAGTAATGAATAAAAGAATAATTTGGGTTGTGAACAGCATACTGGTGTAGGTGCAGTTTCCTTTTCTTTTCCGTTTTTCACCTTTCCATCCTCACAGTCTCTGTGGCATCTTCTCTCTCCCTCATCACTAAGATGCTATTTATAGTTGCCCTGATTTTCTCCCTCTCCTCACTTCTCTCGCTCTCTCTGTCAGAATATGATCCACAGAATCTCTCACAATCATGTGTTTAATCACAAGAGGTCTTATGAGTATTTGTATTGCAGCTGCTGATGTTTGTGCACCGAACAGATGTGTTTCTATTTTGTTTTATTTGACATAGATCCACAACGATGAGTTCTTTTACATATAGAGATCCACTGATTTTTATTCTAAGGCCACCATGAGCAAAACATGTACTGTATGTGATAATATTTCAATAACAGGCTACTTCAAAGGACTTCAATTAACTTTGGCATTCACAGTAAAGTTCTTAATAGGATCATCCTGAATTGACCATTATAATCAGATCAAAGTGCAGCTTGACTTGGATGAAATATGAAATGAATAAAAGACCATTATCAGATTTGTTCCATTGTTATAGATCTGGCACTAACTGAATGCAGGCATATATTTTTTAATGTGGGAATTTTCTGGAAATAGGTCTTAAAGTATCCAAATTGCTGAAACTTTAATTATTTGCCACAAGGATGCATCTGTTTTTGGACAGAGTACAAAGGTATTTTTAACTCTTTGGTCAGGAGGGCTCTGTCTCGCTCTTTTAACATGCCTTTACACCCATCACCTCCACCTCAGCACTACCAGTGCTTAACTTTTACTGGTGGCTGATCATTTCCTTCACCCATTCCTTTGAGTTTCTGTTGTTAGCTTGCATCATACCAGTATCACTTTGATAGTGGTGTTTACCCTCACAGGGGTCGGAAAGTTTGAAAAATGATCTCATATGAATTTGCAGTTTGTGAAACGCTAAATGATATATGGCCGTGGCACAAACTTATATTAGAAAATAAGAGAGAACATCAGCAGACAAGTCACAGTGGGACAAGATCTTGTCACCACCACCTGGGGCAGGTCTGACAAGCAGATGTGAAATGAGCATGACAAATTATACAATTCTGTCTGTGGAGAAGCTTTACTCACTGTGGTGCTGACAGAGCTCAGGCCACTGTGCACCGACCAGTGCCCAGGCCTGGGTGTTAATGGACCCTAAACATTCCAGTCTATCTGAGCATGTGATGTGAAGTGCTTCCATTAAGCGTAGAATTTATATCAACTTAAAAATCTAAATGTTGATTTCTTGGTGTTTATGTATCAATAATATGATGCACTCTGGGTTCAGCATGGTGTTCAAATGTGCTATGAGTGATGCTATTATATATAAATGAAATAATTATCCGTCTAAGTATGGGCTGTATCAATTCTGTTTATTCCGTTTACTGCTCCACTGTGTTCATCTGCTGATAACTGTATATTTAGATTAATGTAACCCATGAGGGCTAAAACAGTGAATGAAAGCAGCACATCAGCAGCTTGATTATGGGTGACACAGTAAATATGTATAAAACTGGGGAAAGCACCACATAATTCTGCAGATTCTGTCGCCGAATTTTAAACAGAATATGTAAAACAAAGACCAATTGCCTCTTTGCTTAATATATAGGTATCACTCCAACAGGAAAACTGGTCACAGTGAAAATGAGGGAGCGGAGCCAGCCTGTGTCTACAGGATCACAGATGGCCATTTAGCCTCCCGAGGAGATTCTGTGTCTCTGAGATCATTTAACTTGGCCTCACACTGCACGCCTCGGTCCTCCATCACAGAGTCTCAGCTTCCCCTAGGTTGGCCACGCTGGCTGTCTGGCTGTGTGTTTGTGCCATCCTGCTGCACCCATGCTGGGCTGTCATCTCAGCCACAGCATCAGGACTGATGGGCGAAGGCTGGTAATATTTCTGGGTGCTGGGAAAGAAACAGCAATAATTGTATGCATGTAAAACCACCGGCGGCAGGGGATGAGTGAAGCCAATGATTCGTGTCGAAGTCCTCTCAGCATCATTACACTCTTTTATCAACGTAATTCACCTTCGTACTGTTTCAAAAAGCGGTGGAAGAAATGGATACTACTCCTTTGAAATATAAGTCTAAGGTGTAACTATACAACCCGAAACAATAAACCACCTTATTAGTACAGGGTTGGACCCGCTTTTTCCTTCACAATGGTCTTACTGTGTTTGGAGACTTAGATCCAAGATATCGGGAAAGTTTTTCAGAGGTTTTGCTCCATATTGACATGATAGCATCACACAGTTTCTGTACATCCGTGTTGAGAATCTCCCGTTCCACCACACCCCAAAGGTGCTCCATTGATTTGTGATCTGATTACTGTGGAGGCCTTTGGCATACAGTGAACTCATTGTCATGGTTAGGAAACCAGTTCGAGGTGATTTGAGCCGGATATGGACACAGAATTTTGAGTTTGGAATTGCTCATTTTTGAAAATATGTTCCAGAGTGCATAAACCTGCAAATACAACTGTTCAGTTTCTGTGTTTGCAACCCCTACACATCTTTCCTCATTCACTGATTCCATCGCCACATTTCTCCCTTAACTTAAATGCAAAAACCGCATGGACATGATCTTATGAGCATGCTACATGTCGTAATCAATGTTTTAAGTGTATGTTGCAGTTTTGTTGGGTCTAGCAGTTTTGGAGCTCATTCCTAACACCTTTGTCAATGTAAACGATCCCTCATATGGAGTTTACTTTCTCAGTTACTTAAATATAGTAACACAGGAGACATGTGGCTCAGAACACGATGCCCTGCACTCTCTTGCTTACTGGCCTCACTTTACAGTGAACAGGAACACTCACATAAACAAAACTATGCAGGTATGTGAAAAGCTTGTCTATATGAAAAGACATCACACTCTAACAGGCACATTGTCACTTATAGGCCTGGCTATACTACAATGTTTTAAGGGGTTTTGTATGAATGCACATGTTGCTTATTATCAACCCGTATCTACAAAAAATAAAATTGTTTTCATAGATGTAGCCTAAATGTTTGAGCTTACACCCAGACTCATCAGACTACGTGATTTCTATTCTTGCAGATAAGAGTGGCACCTGATGTGGACATCTGCTTCAACATTTGAATGTTGTGTGTTCAGCATAACCAGTGACTTACTTGCCTTTCTTTCAACTTAGACTAGTCTGCCAACTGTCCTCTGACAAGGCATTTGGCCCAACAGCTGCTGCTCCCTAGACAATTTCTTCTGATCAGACCAATCCATGTAAACCCAGAGATGATTGTGTGTGAAAGTCCCAGTTGATCAGCAGTTTCTGAAACACTGAAACCAGTCCTGGTACCAACAAGCATGCCACATTCAAATTCATTCAGTTCTCTGATGCCTGAATTATTTAAAATCTTCTGCAGACATATTCATCGATGCCTTTCTTCCTGTTTCAATCTTAATTGTCTTTTCATTTATCTTCAACCATACTATAGAAAATTTATCAAATAATTTGAAAACTATTTCATTAAAACATTGCTATAAAGTATTCCTGATTATAACTGAACTTGGTAATTATGATGTATTTATATTAAATTTTGCAACATATTCATTTAGTCTTCATGTGGGTGCCAGTGTATTGGATGACTCACTGATGTCCACTGAAGTGGCTAATTTGCAAATATTCCATTCTCACCCATGCATATACTAGAAAACAATCTTTAAACACTGAAGTAGAAACTCTACATGACTGAATGGACTGAGTTGACTGATTAGATATTTGTGTTAACAACAAAGTTAACAGAAAGTGAAGTTGTAGTATATCCTGTTATGTAAGTCCATTATATAATTTTCATCACTGTGTGGTTTGTTGTTTTGAGTTTCTAATCAAATCTCAGTTGACATGTTTGTGCCTTAGGTTCCTATCTTTCAGTTTTTCTGTATCACTAGCTAAGTAGTATACTGATCTGCAAAAGTATCTCATGTATATATTTTTTAGATAATCCTTATTCTAGCTATTCTAAAAGAGGTATTCGTTCTTTTGGTAAATCCAAAGGGTCTTCAAAAGTTTAGTGTTGCTTTCTTGTAATAAGTTCGAATACGTTCCTTCTTTTGTCTATAAACAGTTATGTCGCTGAAAGCATCAGACAATTAGAGGGAACTGTTAAGATACTATAACTCACAGGCATGTGATGAAAAACCTCTGATAGCAATTAAATCCTCATAAAGGAGATCAGGCTTTGTTTATAGGAATAAAACTTTTTCAATTAGTTTTCAATAAACATGCAGTGGAGCTGCTTCCAGAGAGGCAGAGGATGGAAATGATCTGTGTGACGCACATAGATTTGATGCAATCTATACAATCTTTATCTGTGATGGAATGTACAGATAAACTTGTTGAACCTATGCATGGCAAAAATATATCTTAGCATGTGACAAATCAATAAACCTGTCAACAACTACATCACGCCCACCCCATCACCATAACAACCAAATAAAACTCCATAAAATCAGTGACTATTATCCATAAGCCTGGCTCCTATGAGAGCTATTTTACCCAAATCTCACAAAAAAGTTCTTTGAATTATAGTATGACAGTTTAATTTGTCTTTGAATAGATTAACTTGAATACATTGATGTTTTACCCATAAAAAAAGACTTTACTAAACAGTGTCTTAGTTGGCTTTCTTTTGGTGAACCATACAGTATGCTGAGCTAGACAGTAAAGTTGTAAGTACCTGAGAAAGTCCTACTTTAACCACAGAAATAAACTATTTTGTGCTCACACTTAGAACAAAGTAAGAAAATGTTTCTGTGGTATTAGTATAAAATGGTTCATGCCACAGTTTGAATTATTAAACCTTGTCTTTCAAACACAGCAGGATGTCATTCATTAACAACACATTACCACTCTTTGGTTGAATAGGATGGAAATGAATACATTCAGGATGATTGTTGTTTGCTAAGATTCTATAATTCAGTTCTGCATTTATTCTAGTCAAGTTAGTTATCATGTGTCCAAACAATATAGACAGCAGTGAGCAGACAGCATGGCTGTGACTCTCATGCAAAAATGAATATAAATATTGTTTTACAGCTGGCGGACAGACCTGTGTTGTCAGCTGACAGAATTTGGCATGGTGCATTCAAACAAACATCCAGGTGGTGCAAACACAGAGCTGGCATGACAATAGTAAACAAAGCAGCCCACGACGTGGAATGACTGAAACAAACCCAAAGAAATCAAGAGGCTGACGGTTGAAGAGTCCTTCAGTGGAACAGAACGTCTTTCTGGCTCCAGAGAAAAGTGTTCATTGGCTGTGTTATTGAAGGATTTTGTTCTTGATGTACTGGCAGAGGCAGACGGGGGCCGTGGTGCAGTGATTCCTCCAGGGTTGCAGACGGTGGTGCGATGGTCCTGACAGTCTCTCAGACACCAGCAGCTTCACATAAACTGCACTGTAGGTCATCAGAAGCTGGTATGCTTTAGCCTGTAAAATGGGTACAAATAGACATGAGGAGTTTTGGTCTTTATGAAGGCACATATCTTATTTTAGTTGGGTTGAGTTAATTTTTATATAACTAGGAAACTCTTAGACATGGTTTTTTGATTTCAGTGTTTTCACATGAAGCTCATTAATCAAAATGTCTCAAATACTCAAATTCTCTGAATAATTAATATTTGATATAATACAAATGTGTAAAATGTGAAAAGTTATAGGTGCTGCTGTTTGTTTAAGAAATAAATAAAAACAGACATTTTTGAAATACCTCAAAAGTGCCCCATTTTGGCATTTCAAGTCTTTCAAAGGCATTAAAACTTTTTTTGTGAAAATGAATTTAAAAGAAAAAAGTCTTCCTCTTGGAAATCTTTAGGTTCTGATAAGAATTTACTTGTATGCGTCTATAAGAACAAAAATAACAATATAACACATATCAACATGATATAAATTTAACGTTGTTTACCAGCAGTGGTACTTGTTTTTATATCTATAAACTATTATCTCCTCACAATTTCTATTTCTATCTAACCTAGAAAGTTTAGATTAGTGTAAATATGAATATTATTATGAGAAAATTAAATTCTGTCATTTTAATTCAACATGTTGAAGAGAGATTTATAAAAAGAAGTCTTGTAGATCTGCAACACATTTGATTTAATCATAACTTGAATAAGGATACATTAATTTTAATTTTGTTAAATAAGGTTATACCACTGATGCATAGATGCAGCTCTAATAAAATATTTGACATGCATTGACAAGCTCTCAGACCATACTTCATCACTCACCTGAACAGGTAAGGCAGCATCTGGGACGAGGCTGTAGTTGGTGGTGACTTTGGCAGCCCCCTGCTGGTTGGATGAGGTACTGTGGTCTGCATCCTCATTTCTGAGTAGAGGCCTTTGCTCATCCGAGTCTTGCTCCACATCTGAGCCACCGGCCTCAGGGTCAGTGACCGGGATGTCAGTCACCAGGACCATATGAGACATTCTGCTCTTCAGTTTTTTCTGAGGAAAATGTGACAATGATTTAATAATTCTGCCGCTGCTACGAGATGCAGTGCCATCCTCTGAAGAGTAAATTAAAACTTGTCTGAGGCCTACAGATAAATATCCGCTCACAGACACTTAGAATTGTGTTTCTATTGATTTTGACAGGGGGCAAACGTGGCCGCCTAAGGAAAAATCGATGAAGCAGCAGGAGAACAAACAAAGCGACAGACAACGAGGACTCTCACCTGAGTGTCAGTCGTTGCGAAGCTGCAATCCTCTAAAGTTTCAGTTAGTGTCCTCAAGCAGCGGGACATGTCCCAATACACAAAGTACAACTACAGAGACACACAAACAGGTTAACAGCACATTTTTAGATGATTATGAAGTCCCAAACATATTAATCAGAAGCAGATTTTAATCAACTTGATTCCAGGATCATTAACATGGTACAGGAGAATTTATAAGTGGTATTATTCAGTCAAGATGCTTCTCTCTTTCCTTTCATCTTTCCTTCTCTTTCAGGATCTTACATCATTTGTTTCATATGATATATCCCAAGTGACATGTCACTTTTAGATGTCATGCAAAAAAAAAACATGAAAGTGAGAAATAAACAGCATCAAGAAAAACTAAAAACATACCAAAAAACTCATCCTATCACACTTACCTGCATATTTCCTGTGCAATGCGTGACCCAGTCAGCTACGCCGACCAGCAACTTGTGCTTCACCATCCTCTCATTCACCTGGACCAGCCGAACATCCACATTTATGTTGATCTGCCGCAGAAACAGTTTATGGTTTCATTCGTCTCATATGATGAATAAAAATGTAAAGAAATCCTCTTCACCTGGAAAAATCACGACAGCGCTTACGGTGGTTGACTAACCTCCTTGCTCCCATGATGAAGGATGAAGATGATGACAGTGGTGAGGAAGATGGAGATTAGACTGACTGACAGACAGAGGACCCAGTAGTCACTGACAGTGATGTAGAGGTGGAGGGTGGAGAACATGGCGCACCACAACACCACATACAGCACCTGGAGGAGCAGCGTTTGAGAAACTAAGCACTTTGATCACATGGTTTTAAGTATATGATAACTTCAATACCTTTCAGACTTAAAAACAAACTATAAATAACATTTAAGGGATAAATGAAAGGGATCAAACTGTACAGGAACAAGTAGGAAACGAATAATAATGGGAAATCATACCGGTGCCATGATTAACTGGAAAAGACCTGAGTTGAAAACCATGTATCTCCTGACCGAGGGGACTTCCAGAGCTACTTTCAGTGGATCTTCCATGTCTATGACTGGAATCTAACAAACAAATACAAAAAAAACATAATTATTAAGCTAGATTAAATCTGAATACATGCCTCTGTGATACAAAAAGGTTGGTGTCTGTGGACCTCAAAGCCGTCTCTCTCCAATTTGGCGCGACACAAAGACAGATTGAAACTGGGATTGAATGCTGAAGAACTCGGCATCACAACGACACACTGACCTGAGTATGAGAGAGCAGGCATGAAAGGATCTATGAGAGGATGATAAGTAGACTAATAATGTCACATAATTGGGTAAGGCAAGGCAAGGCAAGTTTATTTATAAAGCACCTTTCAGGTTCAAGACAATTCAAAGTGCTTTAAATAAGCAAAACTTTGTTACCATTTGACCAACAGGGTTGGTTGTTGTTAGAATGTTGCTCAGTTATGACTCGTATCTGAGCATCCACCTCCGTCTCCTCCATCTCCTGGCATATGCTGGTTTTGTCCTCCATCCTCTCAGGGATCACCGAGTCCTGTGGGAGAAATTGTTTAACACCACTTCAATGTAAACAGCTCCTTGTGCTGTATGAAGTGCATCTGATGCAGATATTTCTTACTGTCTGATTACGATTTTGTGTAAAAAGTGCAATTTCAACCATTCTTCCGGTCAATATGACAGCAGCACAAGGTACTGAGTCACAAGATGAACAAATTGCAAGTTGTGTGAAAAACTGCAATTTTACATGACTGTAGCATTGGGAAATTAGCCACAAGAAAAACAAATATGCTGATAATGAGGATAAGCCTACATTTTATTGTTTAAAACTGGTAAACTTATAAGTGTGAAAAGCTGATTTAAATTATTAGAATTGATCCAAAATTTCTGACATTAATTTAAATCAAAAGATGAATAAATGCAGTGAAAGTATCATTAATAACATCTTTAGTAAAGTAAAAATCCACAGTATTTCTATAAAGTAGGATTCAAATTTTTCTCTCATATGAATGGAAAACAGTAAGCTAAATTGTAAAAACAAAAAATTAGTCTAGCATTGCTAACACCAAACAGCTGTAATAGTTAACTTTTGTGGTTACTTGGTCAAACCGTAAACATTTTTGGTAAGATGTAATGTGCGTAAATAAATGTACATAAATGCTGACATAAAGAGACATAAACACTGAGTAATGATAAGGTCAAATCATTTCCTCCTCCCTTTTAGTAGCCGTTAGCATCTTAGTAAGGGTGGCTGTAGACGGGTCAGTAGTTTGATTCCCCTGACTACATGTTGAAGTGCTCTTGAAGAACTTTACCGTGCCTCCTGATGTGCCAGGTATCATGCATGAGGTTGTATCGTGTACCAAGCTTGTTCTTAAACAGGCTCTGTATGAATATGTGTGAACAGTTGAATGTGATATGAAGCGCTTTGAGTGGTCACTTGACTACAAAAGGGCAACACAAGTCCATTCACCATTTAGTGAGAGATCGACACAGATTTTTACATTTCTTGTTGAAATTTATTGCTGATGCACAAGATTCAAACAAGTTGTTCTTTGAAATTACAACAAGACACTATAAAAATATATATACAGCATGTGTTCTTGCTTCTGCCGTTTCATTTTCATTTCAGCCCTCCAGCTTGTTCGCACATTCTTGGCACTGCCACACCGTCTCCTTCCTGCATTTGCCGCATGTGTACCTGTAGCAGTCCACGCAGCGCACAGAGGCGCGATTGCTCCCGCACCTACAATTCACTTGACATTTCGCCCTTTTCCCATGGGCGGGTGTGGGAGGTTCTTGGCGAAGAAGAAAGTCCTTATCCATCTTCCTGGCTTCCACGTACGACTCGGAAAGCTCGCTCGCAAGCTCCACCAGGAAGTCAAGCCGTCTGTCCTGCTTCCCGGTGCACGCCTCATTAAGCACATGTGCGTTCAATGCAGCAATGTCTATCATGTGGTAAAACACAGCGACTGGCCATCGTCGCGTTGCTGAGCGCACAGTGTACTCTCGCAACATCTGGTCCATCACATCAACTTCGCTCTAAATTCTGTCGTAGTCGGTCAGTGTGTTTGGTTTCTTTTTGCGGGTATTCCCAGTCTCGACCACGCTGTGCGCGCTGCTGAGGATGCAGACGGTCTTCCTGCGTTTGGGCGCATAAACCGTCAGCGAGGCACCAGAGGATGAAAATACCTGATGAAAGATGAGAGAAAACATTACTCACGCTGGGCCTTCGTGCAAAACAAAGAAAAGGATGTCTACATGAAACTAAATATTTTCAGGGGTCTCAAACATGCGTCCTGGGGTCCAAACCCGGCCTGCCAAACGGCCCAATCTGGCCCGAATAGACGAATCAGCTAAGTTTCTCTGATCATAATGTGGAATACCAGATTTTTACTTCCAGATACCTGGGATAGAAAGTTTTGTGATTGTTTTAGATCAATTGTAGGTATTAATAGGCCTACGTGTGTAATTTAGAAAATATGTAATATGAAAATAAAATAATGAAAATAAAAACATTTCATTAAGTTATTGCATTTTTTTTTCAAATTCAAGAATTATAAATTTTAACTTATTTTTCGTATTAATATATCCATCCATCCATTTTCTGAACCGCTTAATCCAATTGGGTCGCGGGTGTGCTGGAGCCAATCCCAGCTGTCAACGGGCGAGAGGCGGGGTACGCCCTGGACAGGAGAGACAGACAAACTAGGGAGAATTTTTAATGTGCCCAATTAACCTCACATGCATGTCTTTTGGACGATGGGAGGAAGCTGGAGTACCCGGTGAGAACCCACGCACACACGGGGAGAACATGCAAACTCCACACTGTGAGGCCGCAGTGCTAACCACTACACCACCGTGCAGCCGTATTAATATATATGTTTTACAAAATCATACAATGTAATTTTTATTAGATATACAGACTACAAGAAAAATAAAATCTAAATTAATAAAACATGTAACTGAGGCTAAACATTGTTAAAACATCGCTTATTTTTCTCCAGAAAATCTAGGTTGCTCATCCTGTTTTTCTAAAGTTTCGTCCATTAAACATAAACATATTGATAATATATTTGCCATTTAGCACTAAAACGGGGACTTTTTGTTATTTATAGATGATAATGCAATTATTTTACTGGAGACTGCCTTGTGTTGAATGCGGCCCCTGAACTAAGAGGGTTAGCTCAGGAATTAAACCCCAGGGAATATCTACAACATACCTGAGTGCTGAATTTGTTGCAGTCCGAAATCTGTTTGGCTGACTGTCCCAGCTCTTGGCGGATCTTAATGACCGTGCCGAGGAGGGTGGTCTGCCACCCAGAACTTGATGCCGAACTTGTCTGGTTTTGAAGCGACGTATTGCAGGAGGCAAGTGCGAGACTTTGTGGGCAAAAGTTGCTTGTCAACAGTGATGTACCTGCCCGGGTTGTACGATGCGATGCAGTTGGCTACAAAAGGCTCCCAAACATCCGAGATGGCTGCAAACCTGTCCGTCTCAACTCGTTCGCTGCGCGTCTCCATGTCGTCGAAGCGGAGGTGTCGCATGATATCTTGGAAGCGGTTGCGGGGCATGATGAGGAGGAGGATGGCGATGAACGCCTTTAGCTCAGCACACTTCATAGACCAACTTTCGTACTGCGTACCGCGTCCGTGCTGAACAGTCCTCTCCTGAATTGTTTGAAACATGTCTTCAGTGATGAAACAGAGGAAGCTCTGTAAGCGACTCAACACCGTTGTTTTGACCACATTTGCGGGTTCTCCATCTGCAGCATGAGGCTCTACTGGGCTGTGAGGGAGAGGCCTCCCAATCTGTTCTTCATGCCACACTGTGCTGACTTTGGCATCCTGTCGACTTCTCTTTAGAGGTGGCGGTGAAGGCTCCTCATCTGTGGGGGGACCATAATTTTGAGATGTGAGTAATGAGATATCCAAATAAAAGCAAAAAAAAAAAAAATCAAACCAGGTAAAAATTCATATCATAATATAATAATATTATAATTTTTGTAATATTATAACTATGTTTGCACTGATACCAATACCAGTATATTTCCACTTGAAATCTTAGTTATGTTGTCTTATTTTTTTATTTTACTGTTTGTTGTAAAAAGCAGAGAAGAACTAAAATGTCTTCAAATTCATTGCATTGGTAGGCTATAAGTATTGGTATCGGCAGCTACTCGCATCGACAAGCACTCAGATTCATCGGGATTAAAAGATGAACATGAAGCTTCCCCGTGCAAAAGATCTCAAATATTTCGTGAAGATTTTCCCCCAAATAGATCATCCAGTTTCACAGGTGACTAATCCAGATAAAAATCTTTCTTGTCTCTTTTCTTTCGTAAATAAAGTTAGTTGGTGGTAGTAAAAAGTAGCTGGAAGCCACTTGGCCATTTAGCAATGTCGGAGAGAAAACGTGCCGCAGTGTTAATGTTTGCCATACAGCTCGTTTATTTAAGATTAATTTAACCTTTTTCTTAAAACATCTGTCATTATCAGGAAAGAAAATTAGAAAGTCTTACCAGAAGAATTTTCACTCTCAGAACTGAGCTGAAGGTTCACGTCCTCTCCATCTGACTCGCAAGGGTTGGTCGAGGATCATGTCCGAGGCCTCCTGAGTGCTCATTTCGTATCTCAGTAGACGGTCGTACGGCATATAATAGCACAAAACAGTGAACTATCATGTAGGCTACGAGGTATTTATCCACCACGGTACCATGTTTGACGTGTTCACGCCCACGCCCACCCTTCGCTCCAGCAGCGCCACTCCTTCCATCACACCATTCCGGTTACCTAGAAAGGTTTTCACAGATTCGACTTTTCCGGGTCAGTATCTCATAATTGGGCGATTGCTTTTCCATAACCGACACATCGTTGCAATCACATAAATGGTAAACTACAAGCTACAATCGTATTTTCCTTAAAAACTAGCAATTCTCGGCGCTGGGAGTAGTGCGGGCAGAGTCTGCTGGTGCTCAACTGTGCAGGGATTGTCTACAAAGTGCAAGACCGGAATAAAAACAAACTTTTTTTTGTAAAATCTCTTGTAAGGTCTAGTGTAGAGCACATAACCTTTTGCAGAGACACACTCATCCCCTGTAAAAGAGAGAAAATCTTTCCCATTAACAGACCTTGGATTAGGCCTGCAGAAGGGGAAAAAGGCAAACATAGTAACCTTTAACATGTTTTTGCTCGGCAATAATCTCTTCTTTCAACAGTTATTTTACTTTACCCCCCCCAAAAAGGTGAGATCACACGATAATGTGAAATGAGTTGATCACACTACAGATATACTCTTGGTAAGGCTATTGTTTTTTTTCCTTTCCCATTTTTTAGGTGTTGCATTTGCAGACGGTCCCTACGCGGGCAAGCATCTGCATGGTCTGCAGAGAGCCCAATGCAAGGAACCCAGGAGTGCTCGTTTAGAGGAAAATACTCGCAGACTACCTTGATTTGAGGTGTCCTTGATGTTTAGTTCAGGTTACAACCAGGTTATAACATGCTTTATAAAACTCGCACTACAAAAAATTGGCGTAGCCTCTTTATTGCAGGCACGCTTGGCACACATTAAACATAGTTATATCGATAACAAAGGTGTGTGGGAATAAAACAGTCCGAAATAGGTAATGAAACATAGCTAAAATAAATAAAAAGTATCTCTATCTGTCATTAGAGATGCCTATTGACTGTTTTTTGACGTTATCTTGTGGAAAATAATTGTCTTATTACAACTATCACACGATGTAGTGTTGACCTAAATCCGAAACAAGTTGCTGTAAAAGTGAAAAGATTAACTCTCATTTGAAAGCAGGATACTTGTACATTAAGGTGGAGGTGCGAACTGGGACTATTTCACACATGAATGATGCCGCATAAAGGTTACGTGCAAATGTAAGAAAGGGTCAAAAGCTTATAGGCCGTTTGTGCTGACTTTGAAAGCCTCATTAAATGTCTGGAACTGAATTGTTTTTCTGAAAGAAATTGCTGTCCTCTGGGGATGGTTGCAACACAATTCTGGGTTTTGTAGAGTTTATTTTAAGGGTCTACATTTTTAGCTTACAGTCAAACAGATGGACTAAAAACACATTTAAGCACACAGTTTTAACTAGGCTTTGAGGTAGCAGAGTGCTGATCTGATTTATTGGCACATTATTTGGAATCACTTCCTGGCTATTTACCAGAGTTCATCTAGTTTTTTCCAGACATTCTTTCATGCTGTTGAATATTTATAGGCTATGATGTTATTGTCTGGTGGAAGGATCATAATATATGGTTTTCTGACAATAGTATTATAACAAAGTATAAAGACGGTACCTGACTACTGTACTTAAAATAGTAAAATGTGGTATCTGTACTTTATTGGAGTATATTCTTCTCCTACATCCACTTCAAGATTTTGATTCAGCTTGGCATGTGCCCTAATTTCACAACTCTGACCGAAGTGGGGTTTGTAATTCCCATCAGTGTTCCAGCAGATTCAGACTCCAGAACATCAAAATAATCATGAAAGTCACATCCCACAAGCAGAAGTCCATTTTTTCAGTAGCGTTTCTTTCAATTCTCCATCATGTCTGCCTCTCTGCTATATTTGCAGTTACAGGGAGTCTCAAAGATTTCACAGACATCAGGACAGACCTCTCACTCTGAGTGTTTTTCTGTAACTAAGTCTAAATACTCTCACTTCAACATATTCTTTCAATTTTAACTTATTTAAACTGTTTTAGATTCCTTATTCAATTCAATTGAAATAATATCACATTATCTGATCCAGAGTACTGGAAATCTAAAAATGGATCAGCGCAAAATCCCCTGTGGTAAAAAACAAAACAAAAAACAAGTAGGCCAGAAATTATCCTGTTTCTTCTGTTCTTTCCATGTCAAAATTATTCTTACAATTCAGAAAAGCCAGTTTAAGGAAAAGTCAGGGACCATCAAAATCTCTTGATTTCATTTGATGGTAGCTCAATTTCCAAATTACGAAAGGGTAAAAAAAAAACACTTCAGCATTTCCTGATGGGCACATTGATGAAAATCAGATATACACCTTCGCCACATTGATGTGCCCTTTTGTTTCACGAATGCACCACAGTAAGCAGCAGATTCACACGTTCGCCATATAACTGTATGAATAGGCCTCAGGAGCTCCAGACAGATAGATAGATAGATAGATAGA